>NDXB01005783.1:25255-54272 GCA_002631895.1 Agapornis roseicollis | reverse complement strand
CCCCCACTACAACTACCCTTCTTTTCTTTTTGACGTTAGAGGTGATGATTCGTCCTACAGATGAAGCATTGGGAGGCTCACTGGGTATATTATTGTTTTCTAAATTGCCTGGTTGACCCTGTAGATCATTCAGTTCCAGGATCTCATACCTGTTCTGAAGTGGTATCTGTGTAGATGATGGGGGTCGGGAGGTATTGTTATTATTACCTCTCCGAACAGTGAGCCATTTTGAATTCTCTTCATCAACCAGGTGCCCTCCTTTTTCTTGGCAGTTGGAGGCATGGGAGTCTTCTGACTCCTGGTGGGCCTCCCTCAAGGTTTCAAGAGTGGAACTTCACCAGTCTATTTCCCTTTCACTTTCCCTAATACTCCTCAGTCTTTGAACTTCTTCCTTCAGCTCAGCCACCAATGAGAGGAGGCCTCGCACCTCAGGCAAATGTCTTCTGCCCCTGGTATTGTGAATAAGCTCAAACACTCTGCACAGGAAGGGGTCTGTACAGACACATCCTTTTTGGAGGGTTCCATTAGATTACCTCACACTCACNTGTGAATAAGCTCAAACACTCTGCACAGGAAGGGGTCTGTACAGACACATCCTTTTTGGAGGGTTCCATTAGATTACCTACGCTCACACTCACTACAGATTTTGAACGCGTAGAAACCATCACTGCCAAAAGCCCTGAGAAACCAGTCAATTAACTGAATTAGAGCAAACAGCAGACTAGCCTTACTAGCAGGAAACCCGTAACCCTGCCTGCTTGCCCTGCTTGCGCAAACTGCCATGCAAACTGCCTCTCAATAGTCCGGTTATGACCCTGTTAGCCTACTCCTGTTCGCCGTGCTCCAGGTTGCCGTGCTCCCTGGAAGTTCTTAGCCTTAAATACAGGAAGCAAAGCCCAGCTGAGGCTCCTCCTTCTGGCCTTTCCCATTTCGAAAGTGTAGGTTTTGGTGTTGGGTTGTTTGGTTTGGGTTGTGTTTTTACTTTATCTTGTCTATGTGCAGAAAAGGGAAAAAAAGATGCTTGCAGACCTCAATTGGCCCAGGTTAGTTCTTCATGCACAGTGCTTTGTGCTGAAGATCTACATACATAAATATATGTGTGTGTATATATACATATAACCCCTTTTCTGGTTGTCAGTAGCTTGTTTCCCTGCTCCAGTTTTACTACATTTCTCCCAATAGAGATTTTTAGCTTCTCTTTTTTAATTACCTCTGCTGAAAAAGAAATGCCTCAAGAGTTACGCATTATGATGTACTGAAATTTGAAGCCCACTGTAATCAAATGGATTTGAAATTGGAGCACCATTGGTTTATTTTCCTTTACCTTTAGGCTGTGCTCAGTTCACTTGTAGGGTGAGACCATGGTAGCATTCTAGACCTGGTCCTTGTGTGTGCAGAACCCTCTTTTTCAGCTGCTGTTGCCGTGTATCCAGAGAAGCTGGCTTGCACCAGGAGGTTTTCTGGTGGGTCATTTCTGTTGGCTGTGCATCATTTTTGCAGCTCCTTTAATGAGTCTGTAGTACAGAACTGCAGAAAAACACAACTTTGTTTCAGAAGTAACAGCATTTCTCATTAATCACTAAAGTCATCCTGCCTTTTGATAGTCTCAATGTGTTCTATTCTGCTAGATCATTGTTAGAACTATTTGAACCCTATTTAAACAGATTGATGTTGTATCAGCAAAGCACATTTCCAATTGCATTCTCCTTTGATTGCTCTCACTTTTTTTGTAGTCTGTGACACAATGTATTAGGGGACTGTGTCTGGGAAGATATTCCTTATGGTCATCATATAGCCCAGGGAAGGTCACATGCAGAGAGGTATTTGGCTACCTACATTTGAGATTCGTGCCTACTTAGCATGAATTTTCTTTCTAGGTGGTTTTCTGTGCTTGTTACAGCAAACCTTCCTCAATGTTTCAGCTGTCCTAATCAATTTTTTGGTCAGTCTGAAAGAGCTGTTTTTGTTTGGTTTGGTTTTTTTTTTTATTCTAATGCATAAATATTTATAGTTCTCTGTAGTACATTTCTTATCTAGTTCACAACTGAATGCTTGTCAAAACCAGTAATTTTAGTAACCCGAACAATGATAAAGAAAGCATCAGAAACTTGCCATGTGGCAGTTATTTTGCATGAAAGAATTAGTAAGTGAGCAGAGACGTGAAAGAGAGGATGCTCATCTATTATCTGCTTTGTGCTGCGGCAAGTCAGCCTAGTTTGTACTGCTCCCATCCCCTGAAATATTGTTATTCTGTTGCTATCCTGCCCAATTCTTCTTTTTTTTTTCCCTGTGCATAATTATCTGATAGTATCCAGTATTCCGTCTCTTTGCTCTTTCTTGAATGCGGAACATGTTTCTCCCAATCTGTTCACTTTTTCCCAAGTGTCTTTCTTAAAGGAATCAGTTTACATTGACACCAAGTAGACAGTTGAAGAGTCCTGCTGGGTGCCCTCGCTATAACCTGATTTCCTCCCTGTTTTTCCATGGGAAATGGTTACCTGCAGTGTTTAAACACACTTTTAGACTGCTGATTCAGAACTAAACAACTTAAAAAGCATACAGAAATGAGATTTGCAGGATCATTTGGAACGTTAGGGCTTTTGCTAAAAGCATTTTCAGGCAGCAGTAGCCACATTTATTCTTACAGAGTGGCAGAAGGTTCGGAACAGAGGAAGTAAATTCTTGGTTTTGCCTTGTCATGCCCTAGTATTGCCTCCTTGCTTGTATTAAAATTGAATTAATTATACCTGTGTCTCCTGCCACTTGTCTTTTGTCAAGCTTTAGTGTATATTCCTTGGCCAGATGGTTTCAGATATTAATTTCAAATACTTCTGAGGATCTGGACATGTCAGTGGTGTTTGAGGAGCAGTTGACAGGTCTGGGTCTAGCTCAGGTACACAAAAGCCTTTCTTCTTATAAAACACAAATAGGCAAAAAGCCCCCCACTAACTGGCATTTTGGATTTAGTCAATCCTGAAAGCAAACTACATACCCAAACAGCTTGCTGTTGATCCTGATCTGCATTTAGGTTAACAGTCACTTCAGGATTATTCCTTTTGCAACCTTGGTGTGCTGTGGTCTTTGAAACAATGGTGAGTTCACCGCACCATAGAGTAGGACTGTACTACAGAGGTGTAATAAATTACTTTTGTCCAAAGTAGGATGTAATTTAAGATTTTGAAGTAATTCAGGATGAAAGGTGTGACATAAAATATTGTGTGCTCTTATAAATCTTACCTACTGTAGCTAGGGTATCATAGAAGCCCCTGGCAAAAAAAAGTGTTCAGTTAGTCAGGTGTAAAAGCTTTTGAAATATGTCATTTTGTAAGAATAAGCAGCTTGCAAGTGCTAACTCACAGAAGTGGTGAACCCTTTTCTTCATTTCTATTATTTAATAAACTAGTTTATTTGCCTAATCAATGATATCAGGAGAGTGTTCCTTGTTCAAGGTATAAATATACAGCAGGAATGACTCCTGTCAGTAGTCTAGTTTTGAATCAAGTATACACACACAGGTAAATGGCCTGCCTAGTTCTGCAGTGTCCTTTTTAAATCCCCACCAGTACAGCAGAAGTCAAAATAGATCCAAAAGCAAACTGACAGAGAGGAGAAACAGAGTTGCAACTCTCTCTTTAATGTTGAAGAGCAGATATTTACCTGGACAGGTACTTGACCTGTTTGTTCAGCTGAAGGCAACCAGTGCTTCATCCAATAAGGTATTACATCTTTATTTCCAGAGAGCTATTTATCAAAACTGATGGGTTCTCTAATCCATCTAGTTTTCAGCATCCTGACGTTTTAGTACCTTCTACTGATTCTCACTGCTTATTTGTCACTCATTTAGGACTTTAGGTCCTGATCCTTACAGCCATCAACCCTTCTGCTACCATTTAGATGGGATGTGATCTCGTTACGGGACCCACCAAAGTTCCTGTTTTTTTTTGGGGGGAAAGCTCATAATGTCAGCACAGAACATGTTGGAATGAGAAAGAAAGAGCCTGTCTACCTGTTCCTTTGCAGCAAATACCTCCCAGCAGATCTTATTAACTACAGCTTAATGTCACTGCTCCGTGGCTTTTCCTCAGCTCACACCCAGTGAGCTCACATCTCCCTGCAAAAGCTAACTACAACTTTATGGGGATATTTAGCCTTACAGATCTGAAGCTTTGTGGTGTTGCTTGGCACAGCTCTTCCTCCCCATGAAGGTTTCCAACTCTAATTAGGATTATATGTTCTTGTGCTTGAGACTGCACAGCAGAGTGTAAAAATGAGGGAAGAAAACAAAGATCAGAGGAAAATAATATCCCTGCTTCTTTTTCTCTTTATATTTGAATCCATTAAATTTTCAGTGTTTTCAGAGACTTTTTTGGTGCCTTCATGCTATCTTGCATTCTAGGCCTCACTATGCTTTTACTGCCTTTCAGAAAATTGAATTCCTGGAAGGAATTTTTGATAGCATTGAAAGCACCCACAGAGGGAATGGGTTTGTGCATCTGTTCTCTACCTCACATATACTGAAAGGCGGGAAGTTCTTTACTTACAAAAGCTACTTACTTGGATAAATTTCCCAATAAACAGTACATCTCTTATAGTCAATACTAGTGTGAATATCTGTCTGAGGTATTCTGTGCAGGCAATGCATCTGTGACAGCTGCTGTACATTATGTATCCAGAGCCTTTGTCATGCATTTGGGAGGAACAGATGTACAGCTGATGTACTGTTCAATCTCTGTACCTTCATAACATAGAGAGACTTCATTTAGGACTTTTCAGATATACATTCGGAGGAAAAATGTGCTATTGTTGTAATGTATGGCAGGAATATCTGCATTGTCAGGTTATCATTGTTCACCTATAACAAAGGGATTTTGAGGAGCTGAAGATGAGTTCTGAATGTGAAGAAGCAGATGAATATTAGAATGAAACAAAATGGAAACTTTTATTTGAATTCCTCCAATTGTTTACATATTAAAAAATAGGGATTTTTCAGTCCAAAATTACTGGACTAATCTCATGGAGAATAATACAAAAAATAACATGTGAGACTTCTTCGGGTAAATTGTGTATCTAAACTGTCATGGGTAACTGAACACTAAGAGAGTCCCCTTTGACTTTGTTAGTCTTGCCTTGGATTTTGTATAGTTGTCCAAACCTACAGATTTTACAGGATTGGGCTATTTATGACCCTTTAAACTGATCCAGATGGATCCTTCCAAACAATACCAGATTTTTACCTCTTGGACTTTGTAAAGTATTGTTGCTAGTATAATGAATCTCCCTGCTAAAACAGTGTATGCACTGTAGTGAGAAGTAAGCAAGATACTCACAAATGGTTGCAGAATCCGTCTGCCAAAACAAACCAGGGTAAAATAATTCCAGTGACATGAAGGAAGAGTATTCCAGACTTCTGTGAGATGGTTTATTGCCTGTAACTTCTGTATAGGTGTTTCTGTGCATTCAGGAAATTATATATACACTAGGACTGTATATTTGCCTTGGGGAACTCAATCTGGCAGAAGATTTTGTAGAGTACAGAGGTTATAAGAAATGCTAACTAATCAGTTATTTATTCAAAATTTAAAATTCCATTATTATTTTTATTCCTTGTAATTTTGGGAACAAATAATTTCCATTCTGTTTCATTGTTTCTTGTTTTGATACAGAATAATTTACCCATGAGATTCACTCATATAGAAGAATGGTACAACACATTGTATCTCAAAATGACCTTGACAAAACCCAGGATTTAAAGAAGTCCTTATAAGTAAATGAGAGTTTGAGTCAGCTCTAGAAGAAATGGAAATTAGTTCTTTATATCTTCAAAATAAAGACATTCCTGAAAGTGGAAAATTACCATCCTTTGGAAGTCATTCAGCACACAGTTGAACCTGGCCCTCTCTCAACTTAACTCTGTTACACCATTTTAGATCCACGTCCTGTGGGATTCATGGGCCAGTACAAATTTTACACATAGCAGTTCCAACCATTGCCCTTTGAACATGCCAAATGTACACAACGGGAACAGATGAAATGCCAGGACTCAACTTTGAAAGTAACAAATGTGAATAAATAAAAACAAAGTGTAGCACCAACCGTCAATAAAATAATAGATAAAAATAAGTAAAAATACGCTTCAGAAATGTGTCAGATAATACTCTGGTGTTATGCAGTTATCTAGGGATCTAACACGTTTTGACAGTGTATATCAGTCTATGTACTCAAAGCCAAACATTTCATTAAAACAAAATAGATCCATTTTTAAAGCATGCTCTGTGTTCTGTTCCCTGAAGAAAGATGTTCACTGCATTTCTGTGCAAGTTGATGAATGATTGGAGCCAACAAAGCAGAAACACAATTTTCAACAGGTTAGGCTTAGTTTGATCAACAGCGTACTCCAGTACACTGCTTCTGTAACAATGCATCTGTCTTCATATGTCAAACAAATGTGCATTTGTGTATTATAGAGGAAAGTGCTGCATGGTGGGTTTAATGAAGTATGGTATTAGTATTTTGTGTACGTATTTCTTACTGTATGAAAATCACAGACAGAAACTCCGCAAAATGCCCATTATAGGGATAGATATTAGGCTTTATGAACAGACCTCAAGACATGTCTTCATGGAGAAAGATGGTGTCAGCAATCAAATAGGGGAGTATTCTATGTTGTCAGACATTGACAAAGCAAGTTGCTGTGTCAGCATGTTCATCTCAGCATACACTTTTGTTCCTAGCATATAAAAGACAGCATGAAAACCTAAATACTCTCGCTGCCATTTGTGCTGCTTGCTGCTGAGTTCTTCATGAATACATGCATGCTGATTCTTCTGTTTTTGCTGAGTCTAAGCTCGACTGAAAGAGTACTCAAAATGTTAAAATTCCTAATGCTTTCTCTATTTGCCCTTCCAAAAGTGGCTGTGACAGCAGAATACCATTGGAGAGCCAGTGCCACTGGGAGAGCAGAGCCAGTTAGGCATCAAGCTGTGCAGGAGCCTCTTATATATGAGACAGTAACTAGTGGTTGCAAAGTACGAAAGAAAAGGCATTTGAACCATATATGCATTCCTGTGCTGGTCTTGTACGAAAACAATTGTAACAGTGACTTGAAGTAGACTGACACGGTACTGAAGAGAAAAGGGAATACGTACCCCAGTAGTAACCAGTTCTGAGATGAGAAATATCAGCTGAGCAAGTTGGAGAAATACCTTGAGCCCATTCAAGCCTTTTGTTGCTGTAGTCAGTGTTATGCAGTGCAACCAAGATTTTAGAATAGAATTCTCGTTAGGCAGTTATAGTGATGGATCTGTTCAGAGGTCTTTATTCTGCTGCAAACCAGCAGTAACTGATTGCAGGTGGACTAGGCTGTGACTATTCTTCATAAATACTAAAGCTCATTCTTTTGTGAAGTTCAGTGAAATAGGTAGCGTAGAACTGTTTGTATCAGTAAGCTCTGAATCATCTTTTTCTCTAAATAAACTATTCCATTTGCAGACATGAAGAAAAAATGTTTGCAAACAAAAGATGCATAGATGTGCATCCAAAAGCTCGCATTCACGTTTGACCTTCAGAACTTCCTCCTCCATTTATTATGGTATCTACAGGATTATCTCTTCAGACCTTGTCTGATATAATACTGTGGTCTGCAGCAGCTGCTATAGGTGCATTTCTCCAGTGTTAATTTTCCTATATAAAATAAGCTCTGGCAATGTGGTGACTAGTTAATTGAACTATATAACCCTTTCTGGAATTTGTGACTCCAAGCCACTGAACAATATAATTCATCTCAGACTTTTTATTAAAGCCCTCAGTGAATTTGCAAGGCTGTAGTGGTATATTAGAATGAAGAGACTACTGTGTGTAACCGAGAAAGCCAACTCTCCGGTAGGCCTTTAATAAAATAAACGTTTTCTGATGGTGCACTAGTTATTTTTAGCTTATTCCTGTTTCAGCTCAGAAAATATTGCATTTAGAACAATTCAGAAAACTGTAAAATTGAGCAGAGGAGGAGGAGGAGGAGAAGGGAAAAGGTCATGAAGAGATTTAAATGTTAAAGTAAAAATTCAGGAATCAACATGATTGTTGCATAGCCTGACACTGTGATCAGTAGCGTACAGTGGTAATGCTGAATTTAGAAAGAATAAACTTCCTAACAGCATGCTCCTGAACCATTTGTTATTTGCTAATTAAAGCTTGTGAAAGGGCAGTTTATACACAGCTATAATAAGCTCAGTGTGGGAGATGTCAGAGTGTAAATCAGACTCTACAGAAGTGGAGCTTTAAACATCTCTAATGACAAGTGGTAGTAGGTAGATGATACAAAAAGACTGTTTTGACAACATGATTGATTGAGATCTTGAAATATATAAGCAAACAAAAAGTGTGAATTCAGCAGGAAACCAAATCTGCACTCTGTGACTTACGAAGTAGAAGAGACTGAAGGGAGTCTTGTGTCAAAGAAAGTGTAAAGCCTTATTTGAAAAGAAAAGGTCATACTTAAGCAATTAAACCATTGCTACTCAAGCCAGGATTTATCTTTAAAATGTAAAAGCAGTTGTATTGAAGGGTATATGTTTGTATCTTGAGGTACCACAATGCCCCTCGCTCAGTTTAAGGGCAGTCATTCTAGCATAGGCTTGCCATCTGCTCTGAAGCACACGCCTATGTGCTTTACTGCACCTGTTTTAACACGCATGATATTTCCTCAGGTGTCTCCTTCCTCCATATTTGTCTTTCTCTGTTGTCTAAGTCTAATCCCTCTCTTACACTAGAGAATGTGAGAACCAAAGACATTCATTTCACCTGTTGTAGGAAAATGGAACTTTGGAGACCATTGCGGACTATCAGTTTTACTTACTCACACCTAACTTTTTGTAACGTTAATGCATACAGGTAGGGCTTTTGGATGCATACATTTTTGACCAGCCTGTGTTTTCCAGTTGATTAAAATGGGAACACAAATAAGTCAATGTTATGTGCTTTTTCATATACTCCCTTCTGTGGAGACATGGCCAAGTACATTCTGTGGCAAGCTGCTTAGTTCAGCACGTGGTGCCAAAACATCACTGGGGACAGAGGGGTAAAAGCAGGACATTTTAGATTACTTCCCATCTCATTTTGACCTTTGAAAGATTTGAGAAACAGAAACAGCAGAGTGATTGGGTTCTCATCTGTCTTGGCACATTAGTGAAATACCCATATAATTAGTAGGAAAGTCTCTGTCAGGAGGTAGGGATGATTCTGCTAAGGTCATTTGGTTGCCTTGTATTCTGTTTGCCACTTGAATATCTGTTTTGTCTTTATCTCAATAATATGTTTAGTAGTGGAATAAACCCACTATATATATATGTAACAGATATATGCACATAAATATGTGTATATATATATCTATATATATACATATAAAACGGATCCTTGTTTTCCTGCATTTTCTGCATGAGTCATTGCAATAGTTGTGTCATCATTAGGTGAAACAAGAAACATGCTTCTTGCTACACTTCCCAGTGGCTTGACAGTGCAGGTATTAACAAATACCATTTCTGTAGAACCCAAAACCTGGCATCTGGCAGTTGGACACAAGGCTTTTATTACCCAGGCCTGTCATACCAGTTACAAACCACTAGTAAAGTTCTTCTCAGACACTGTATGTTGACATTGTGTTTTGTATTCTTCACTCTGCACAAGTCCAGGTAGATGACGTCAACTGCTCCACCCCTGTCCATCAGTTCCGTAGTCCCATTGTAGAAGGCCACCAAATTGGTCAGGCAGGATTTCCCCTTAGTGAAGCCATGCTGGCTGCCTCCAAGCACCTCGTTGTTTTTCATGTGCCTTAGCATGCCTTCCAGGGGAATCAGCTCGTTGGCTGGAGCAGTTGGAATGTCGCTACGTCGCTCCGAGCATCTCTTATAGGTGGTGGCAACCGACTGGGCGTGTTGGGATGGGACAGCACCCCCCTCCCCCAACACATCTAGTTTAAAGCATCCTTGATAAGTCTGGCAAGCCTCTTACCAAGCCCATTCTTCCTCTTCTTTATCAGAGCATGTCCACTATCCCCCGGTAGACCTGACCTACAAACTCTGGTCCCATGTTCAAGGTACCCAAACCCTTCACCATGACACCACTCTTGTAACCAATTATTAACCTGTCCAATCCTCCTAGCTTTTTTAAGGTCCTCCCCTGTATCCTGGAGAAAGGATGAAAAAACAATCTGAGCTCCAGAGCCCTTAACCGCCTCTCCCAGGGCTCTGTAATCCTTCTGTATGTCCCCGAGGCTACTACTATCTATGTCCCTTGCACCCACATGGATCACTAGAAGTGGGTAATAGCCCATGGGACTTACCAGAGCAGGCAGCCTCTCCGCAACATCCCTGATCTGTGCTCCAGGTAGCAACACACCTCCCTCGAGACTGGATGAGGCCAACAGATGGGTGCCTCCATGCCTTTCAAAGCAGAGTCCCCCACTACTAGGACAGCACCAGAAGAGATCTTCTTTACCAGCGCCCCAGCGGCTGTTCCCAATGAAAGCGTGTTTCCTCATTAGCCCCCTGCAGGACCGCGGAACGGTTCTGGGTGGGGACAGCAGATGTAGGAGGAAGCCCCTTGATTTTAACTGTCCTCTTCCTCCTTTTTTGTTGGTTTTCTTCGCTACTAATTGCCATCCTCCCAGGTTAGCGGCCTCCTCGCTCCCTTCTTCCAGAGGGGAAACTTGAGGCTTCCACAGAGTTTGATCCTGGAGCAAACAGTCCTAATTCCTCTCAGCTTCCCTGACATCTCGCAGCCTATTAACTGCATCCCGCAGCTCAGCCACCTGCTGCAGCAGGACCTCCACCAGTGAGCACCGAGTGCAGCCCTGCCCATTCTGCCCTGCAGCCTCCCCTCTCACCGGCTCTGTCTGGGTGCCTACGCTGGCCACCGCCAGGGCAGCCAGAGCAGAGCTCCCAGACCTTACCTTGCTCATACGGTGAGTGCTCACCACCCCGCGCAAACTGCCTCGACCCACTGTTTGCCCGCTGTTCGCTGCACTCCTCGTCACTCATGCTCCCTAGGCAGGTTTTTAACCACTCACAGCTGCTCCTGGGTAGAACGTTTCAAAGATATAAAGGGATATCTGAAGGCTTCAGTCTCATTAAGGATGGATTCAAGCCCAGAAGCTTTGAATTTGTGGGATCTTTAATAAGCTGAGCTCTGAATATACATTTTTTGAACTGGATCTCACTGGAAGCTTCTCTAGATTCTCTACAGTTGTTCCTGAAGTCAAACTCATGTGTCTTAGGCTTGGAAAAATGCTGTCTACTGTGGCTGTCTGAATGGGGAAATATTCAGGCATAGAGAAGGAGCTGGAAGTAGCTGGCTTTCCCAAGGGGGTATTTGTTGATTCTGGTTCTGTTTCCTAAATGATGATGTTTTATTTGAATTGAAAAAAAGGCTCAAAGAATAGAAGTTATGCCATTTTAGATTTATTTAGATGCAGTTGGCTGAAATATAAAATTGATAAGACCTTATCAGCACTTTCATTGCCACAGTATCAGATCATTCCCTACCTTCTGCCATCCTACAGTACAGAATTAAGGATTCATCCATTGAAATAAAGGTAAGAAGTTCTGTATTAGAAAATAGCTTGTTTATGCGATATTCACAATCTGGAATTAACTGAAACAAAAGGTCATGAAGGCAAAACATTGCCAGGGGATTTCAGAGAGGAAGGGTTTGCTCATGCAGCTATTGTCTAGTTTAGGATAATTACAGGAGTAAGATATTGCAGCAGACCGTAAAGATGGCATTTATACTTGCCCATCTCCTGTGGAGGACGATCTGGCTGTGGCTATATGTGATAGATGGATGGGGAACTTGGTTTTGCCTTTTTCAGACCCATATGTACATAGAAATTAGTGAGTGGGTACTACATGTTTCACCCAGCCATGTCATGGCTCCTGCAACCTGAGAGTCTGAGGCAGTTTAATATACCGAGCATGAGGAAAAAAATTTGTTTTCCTTGTAGCTATTTTTCTGTCTTCCTTTCCCTTGTAGCTATTTTTCTGTCCTGTTTGCCTAATGTAAACCCATACATCAAAGTGGCACAATTGTGGCACCCAAATCATGTGTGGTATGTTTTAGAGCTCTGCACGATTTTCAGAGGTTAAGCAGGTACAGGACAGACATGCCACATTACTGAGCACCCTGTGTTGTGTAGGATGTAAAAGGATGGAAGATGTTTATCAGCCAGTTAAGCTCCAATTCCAACAGTTCAGTGACCTTGCTTGACTATTATTTCTAACTGTTAATACCTTTTCTCTCTTCATCCCTCAGAAATCCCTCTACACCCCCATCCCCAGTGCTGCAGTAGCTTTGGCAAAGGCAGACTGGTCAAACGATGAGTAGAAGCTGTAGAGACTGAGAGGTACAAAAGGGACATTGAGCTGTCTGGCTTCTTTGGAATGGACTGGTTTAGTTCTGGATTAAAACCTGCCAAATGCTTCCCATTGTTTTAAGCACTAGCTGAAACAGCTTTCTGCACACCTTTGGTGATCTTTGTTTTGGATCTGTAGTTGAATCTGTTAAGCTGTTGAGTTTAGTAAAAAGAGAGAAGTTGCTGAAGAGTTGGTAACTCCATTTAACCTTTTGTGAGATAATGGCTGAGGGGTGTCTCGAAGCACCTAGATTGTGCTTCAGATACCAGTAACGTTAGGAAAATAGGATTTTCATTAAATACAGTGGCTGAATTTTCTTTTCAAGAGGGCACTCTTCTGTGCTGTGTCACTGTTGTTACTAAAGGTTTGACTGTCCTGCACAGTGTATGGCTATAATCTCTCAGTGGAGAAACAGTCTGCTTTTCTGCTGTGATATCACTGTGTTCATCCAAGGTTTTTTTTTTTTCCCTTTCTACCTCCTGTTCTTTCACCATTGCTTGCCAGCATTCATAAATATGCCTTATCAGCTGAACCCCTCCAAATTTGCTTGGCAGAACGTAGCTTGCTTTTTCAAAGGTCTCTATTTAGTATGAACCATGCTACAATCATTCCTAGCACCTGTTCACTGGTTACATGGTGCATCAACAGCAATTTCAGGATTTTTCAGCAGCATGACAGCTTTAAATTGTCATTTCCTTATGAACACTGGAGGTGCCGAAATCATGTTAGTGCAGTTGTCATTTTTCTTTGTACTCGACCATTTGATACTTTTTTGTGAGTGAAGATGGGTGGTGAACAGTTTTTCACTAAGCACCACGCTTGGTTTCCAGGAAATGAGAAAGGTCTCTTGCACAGGGCATGTGTCAGCAGGTGTCCATAGAAAGGAGAATGCTTTCTGAAGTGGTAGATGCGGACACTTTGTCTTAGCACACAGATGATGCTGTCACATGAAGGACTTTCTGAAGCTCTTAGCTTCATTATTATAGGTGGAATAACATTGTCTTTACTAGCAGGGATTGAAAGCAGATAATAATTTTGGTTTAATATATGTGACACTAAGGAGGGAGATTTTAACTCAAAGCTGAAATGAAGGTATAAATTATGTGATGCTCTCCAGAGGTAGAATTCAGGTATGTTACTGTTTTAACATCTCACGTTACGAGTATTTTTATGTAATTAGATGAATGAAGTGTGTATGTTCTCATGTGATTCCGGGCTTGATTATATACCAACATCTCCATGGCTCAAAGCTTTAGGTATTGATTTTACATCCAAACGTTCATTGACACATTCTAGATAATGTTGGAAAGGTTTTTGTTTGGGTTTAAAGAGTAGTTTAAAGAGTTCCCAAGTAGGTCCATGATCTTGCTGTGTAGAATGCTACAAGCACTGGAGCAAAACCTCTGCCCAATGCCCAGGGATTTACTACCTGTATATGAGACAAGATAACTCAGTAATTCTTGGAGGTGTGGCAGACAATAAAATGGAAATGGTTGTGGTGAGAGGCACCAAGCTTATCCACCCAGTTATTGGATGCTTGAAAGATTTTCAGTATACATTTTGGAAAGGGATGTTTTAAGGATTAACTAAATGGCAAAAATTTCCTTCTTTGGTTTGTTCAAGCACTGTGATGCTCACTGATTTTAGCAGAATCTGCTGCGGGTACAAAACTCTGCACTGGAATGAAACCTAGTAATGACCAGGAACTGGTACTACAATGTGGATGCTCATTCATGTATGGAAGGGAACCAAGGGGCTTCATGATGAGGAAAACCAGTGTTAGTAATTGCCCTGTTTGTGTTTGCCCAGTGTTAGTATTTGCAGCAGAATGGATATGGGATGATATCCTCGCTTCTATATAGAATTAAATTATGGGCATCCATATGGTATTTTGGCAGGAGAATGGGAAATCTACACTGGACTTCTGTTTTCACTTCTCATAACTAAAGAATGACAAATTCTGACATTATTTTAACAGTTCCCTGCTTTTTAGCAATAACTATGTAGAGCAATTCTAAATACTCTTCAGAATACTGACATCAAAATAATTTCTTGTTTCCATTTTGTATCAGGCATGATAAACAATCAGGAATGAATTGTGGGGAAATAAATACTTTTCAAGATTGGTCAAGCAGTGGTAGATTAATCAGTGTTGTAATTGGATTAAGCTATGTTATTATTGTGTTTAATTTTTCGGAAAAGTTTTTAAACTTCAGTTCTGTATCTGTACTGAGATTAATGCTACATTTATATATTATATATTAATACTACAGAGCCCTGTTCTACATCTAAAATACTTACAAAACCTGCATTATATTAATTTAGATCGACTATCTGTTGTGCAGGCTATGTCACTATCAGCAGTTATGTGTCTCCCTGTTAAGGTTATCTGTAGCAGAGTCAAGTAGAATCCAGACGTAATCTAAGAAACCATTGCTTCAGTTTCTTAAGCAGACAGTTTAATTGATAGACCATCACAGTCAGTTTATAGGGGGACTTCCGCTAGTATGGTAATGATAGAAGAATGATTCTTGGTGTTTACAGTTAAATTGTTCTGCCTCTAGCTCTCTTCTGACTTCTTTCAGAATGTGTGAATGACACAGCCTATACTCACATTCAGATGAATCCTAAATAAATCAGTTTTCCTGACCTGTCATCCAGTTTCTTGAACTATCACTTTGAAATCATGTTTACTGTTTGGCTGCTATCTGAATATTATCATCTTTATGGTTGATCTTATCACCCCCTTCCTCTATGTTTATCTCTAGCGTTAATCCAGTCATTCCTTACTGTCCATCTTCTAAATATTATGTTAACTTTGACATTTATAATGGTTTGTTTTTCTTTACTCCATTCTATTCATATCTTACTCTGGAATCTATGTATTATCTTAATTATACTCCTTGAATCTGAGTCTCCTATACTACCCTGGCAGATGTGCAGAAATTGTTTTACTTCCATTTTAGTTTTCTTTCCTCCTTTTGTTCTCGGATTCCTCAGTACTGTTCATCAGTGAAAATTGTCTCCTCATTCTTACAACCTTTTGTTGTGCTATTTCACTTGATCTATTCATCCCTCTTTTAAAATGACCTTTATTTCTTTATCTTGACTGTCTGTGAGATAATTAGTTCGTATCTGGAATGATCTTTCTTTCTTGTCTACTGAGTAACTTCTGTGGTTTCACTAAATTCTTCCATAAATCCTGCCTTGAAGTCACTAAATACACTCAAGTGACTTCAGGATTTTGCAGGGTGTCTTAAGCAGCCTCTTAACTTTCCCTTATCAGTAGTCCTGATAGTGTCGCTTAACCTATTGTCCGTTATCAAATTGCCCTTTTTTCTTCTGTAAGCAATAGATTATAAGGTCTTTGAGGAAGAGTTTCTGTTTCAGTTTATTCATGTACAATAAACATGCAGTGGTAAATAAATTCTATTTCCTCATGAAAATAGCCTTTGAACATGGAGGGAGAAGTTATTTAATTATGTTATTTTAACATTTAAATGGACACAAACTGGAGAGAATGAGGAACAGAAGGAAAATATACATGATTGAACATTAATATTTTACTGTAAAAGAATTAAATATCCCGAGGAAATAATGAAAACAAGTTGCTTCTTCCAGATGATAGTTAAAGTTTGATGAAATAATAATAAAAATTTAATCTTCCAGTTGAACAAAAACACTCCGTATGTTCTTAAATATGCCTAAATTTGAATTAGTTTTTGTTGGTGTTTCATCTTGGCCAGCTGCTGTTTGCAGTGATCAACTGGCTACAGATAAAGACCAAGGCACCCCTTTTTTTGTGTGGTCATCTGTGATTTTTCTTTAGGATCCTGCTGCTGTCTGAATCCTTGAGGGCAAGCCAGAAGTAAATGGCTACACAGAGTAAATTCATGTTTGAGAAGCATTTGTTTGTCTATATGTTCACAAAACATATTGTATTTAAATACTTGGAGATTAAATACTGATTCTTTTTGAAAACTAAACTGGTGCATTTAGGACCATTGTAATCATGGAACAGGCACCTTATGGATCTTAGAGCACTGGTTTATGTCTTATTTGTATTTTTCCATCTGTCAGTGCAGCTGTGACAGTGGAGCCAAATGACATTCTTGCACTTTGTGTTCTGCATCTGCTCCATAACTCTGTTTATCTCTAAACCTTTTTGTTCTGTGCCATTTTTCACTCTGTATGTTCTGCACACTCTTGATCTTTCTTCTCTTTATCATTCCACGTGCTCTAGTATATATTACCATGTACAGTATCCTTCCAAGTCCATTCTTCACATATGCTGAGGTTGTTACAAATGTCTTTTCACAATCTTCGCAACAGACTTACCTCATGCCCTCAACCTTTCATTAAAACTTGTCTTTTATTTCTGTTTTCTCAAAGCCATCATTATTCCTTCTAACAAGCACATTTTTGTAGCTAGTACCATTTGACTTCGTCTAGCACCCAGATCATTCTCTCAGTGTCCACCATCATCATACCTGTCTGTTATTAGTCAAAGTAAATGCATGATAAATGATCCTTCTGAAATCAATAATCTTTCTACCCTTTTGTTTTGCATAAACTGGTGATTTCCCATGCATATTCTTTCATTTTATGTGCTATTACTGCAAGATCTTCAGATTGCTGTGATGTCCCTGCAAATCTCTGGTACGCTGAGTTCGTGTCATAATTCCTGGAGCACCAGCTTGATATGCTTGTTCTTGTGCCAGCTCCATGCTTGTTTGCTGACTCTTTATCCGGCCTTTGTGTAGCTGTTAGTTACTATCTCAGGATGTGTTCCTTTCCATCCAGTTTGTGTGATCAGACACTCAGGAACCAACTTGTCTTTAGGAGTATCCTATGCGTGGGATCTGAGCTATTCAACAGGTTTTTTTCTGGTGGTGTTGGCACCAAGTTTTTAGCTTCAGGAGGAGCATTCACTCACTTGAAGAGCAAATTTCATTTTTCACTGAACTTGGCACTCAGCTGTTGCACTAGGCTGGTGAGGCAGTGATGGCAGGACCAGTAGGCATAGGCTTGAGTGACAAAGCTCAACAGAATTACTTGTGAGAGTTCATCCAGCCATAGGATCAAAAACTGGCAAAACATCCCTTGCAGGTTTGTGCCTGGAGTTTCAGTGTGTGCCCATCCTAAAGTGAAGGTTATCATGAGCCCTTCCATTACCGCATTTGCTGTGCTTCAGGGCTGCCTTTCTATAGAAAGAATGTAGTGACTGCTGCACAGCCACCAGGACCATCCACATCCATTGGAATACGGTTTACCAGAGTGGGATGTCAGAGGGCAACGCTGACTAGGCTCTGATGAGACTAACAGTTCCTTAGTATTCACCATGCTAAGATAGTTAAAGCAGGCAATCACTTTATACTCATTTACACATGGTGTATCTCTGTACATCTCTGTAAAGGAATCTTCTATGGAAATAATGCATGTGGCAAAAAGCCAGCCAGGGGAGCAGCCAGAGGAAGAGTCACTGAAGCGCTTTGATTCCCAGGCATGAATATTCTAAGCAGACAGATACATGTTAACTTTACCTGCTACCTTTAGCATGCACGTTTTGTTTAAACTTGGTATCGTGCAAAAAACATTAGATGCTTTTGACACTCCTGCTGCCCACATTACTTCTAACAACTCAGCTGTGGAAGCTTTTTCAGAGCCTTGGGGTGTTGTACTTTGGTATGTTCATTCTTCTCGACTTCTTTTTTTTTTAATCAAGTTTAATGAAGCACATATTTAATTAGCAACACACTAATGAATAAATACAAACAGATATGCCCCTGCACACAACGCTATTGAAGGGGAATATCAGTGTGAATATTAAAAATTAAAGCCAACATTACAAAAGGCAAATATGTTGAATAAATAATGGCTGCTACTATTTACAAAGCAAACAAAACAAGAAGGGAACCTCTTTTCTTAAAGATGAGGAGATTGGGGGAAAAAAATACAGGAAAGCTGGAAGTATCTGCAATGGAATTATACTGTTCATGTCCTTTTTTCCCTCTCTTTCATTCCATCCCTTTGGGACATGGTCTAGTTCTTTTTATTACACTTGTGAATGTGTTGAGCAACCTGCAGTACAGTGGATCACAGCGTAGGTGCTGGATGGCAGAGGATGAAAAGGCCGTACTGTTTCCAGTGCATGAGCTGGTTCTTTCAGCCACGTTACAGCTTCGAGCATAATGCTGGCTTAACTTTTGCAGATGTTTTTGTTCTTAGCCTGTGTGCATAGATATTTAAGAATCTTTGAGACGTTTTTAGCAGAGAAGAAAGTACAGGCTCAAGCTATTTTTGTATCACATGAATATCCCTGTTCCTTTCAATTTCACCTATTTTTCAGTATCTTCAATTCCTGTCCAAAACTCTGCACAGTGACATTGTGCACTGAAAGGTGTTTGATTTTGTGTCATTTATATGTACGACTAAGTTTCAGTGGTAGATCAGGCAATTTCTTCATTGGGCCAAATACAGATGTACTTATCAAGTAAAACTACTCCTGCAATCTCAGTACAGATAAAGCAGTTCCCATTCTGCAACATACAAGCTATAGTTTCTAAAGAATCCAGAGGGAAACATCCAACAGAAGTATCAACTGCTTGCTAGGATTTATAGGAGTAATTTGTTATCACACGTATTTTCTGTTATGATACTGAGGTTGGGAGTAATGGTAAATGCATAATGCAAGACCTTGCATAATGCACCCTTAAGTATTTAGAGATATTCTTGTAGAGTTCTGACCATCCGCTTCTAAGTTCTTAGTCAAATTGTGTATTTCAGATCACATTTTCCCTTAATCTTGAATTTTAAAACCCTTCCCTTTCAGTGTAATTATGATCTGTGCTCTGCCAGCTTGTGTCTAACCAAACTCTTTGCCTTGGGGATTTGGGGATGTTGAATAAGTAGTGCTGTGGAGCAGCAACGCATTTCCTCTTAAGATTCAAACATAAAAATAAAAACCACGCTAATGATCAAGAGGTAGTCTCACACAGACCGTAAGTATCCTGTGATGATATACAGACATAGCTCTCCTTTTCAAAACAAAAGTACATCCAAACCCAAACCCAGCACTCGTCTTTTAAAAGTGCTGTTTATTATTCATTGTTAGCAAAATAAATGAAAAGCTGTGTTTGTAATAGTTACATATCTCATAGTTTCAAGCATATATTTGATATTTATTCCCATCACCCGCTTTCATCTGTATAAAAGTAGGAGAAATCTTTCATGGGTATGGATCAACCAGAACTGGCAAAGGTTGTTCATGCAGTCATATTACAAGGCAGCCAAAGTATGTAACTCACACTATGGGTTAAGCCATTTACTGCTGCCACACTACACCTACATAAGGAGCCACAAAATTGCAGCCTACCTATATATAGAGGGCAGGGAGCTGGCTAAGCTTTCCCCATGCTGGGAGCACAGCATCTGCTCTAGGAGGCTGCTGAGCTGGTGGTGCAGCAAGCCCCATTCTGCCTGCTCTTGCCACTATGCTTGTCCTGTTGCTGGGGCTGTGGGGAGTGCATGATTGTGTGTTGTCACTGCAGTGAGTGGGAAAACCACACCTGTTGTGATTTAACCTCAGTCACTCACTCACTCCCCCTGGGTGGGATGGGGAGAGAATTGGAAGAGTGAGAAATCTTGTGGGTTGAGATAAAACAGTTTAACAGGTAAAGCAAAGCTGTGTGCACAAGTAAACAAAACCAAAAATTCACTCACCACTCCCCATGGGCAGGCAGGTTCAGCCTTCTCCAGGACATCATCATGCCTAATGGTGACTTGGGAAGACAACTGCCATCACTCCATGCATCCTTCCATTCTTCTGCTTTCCCCCTCTGATGGCTGCTGCTGTTGTCTTTGGGTGCAATGAGCTAGTTGCTGTAGGGACTGGTTTTTTGTAAAGCTAGGAATTAGAGGAGGGATGTTTTCCTTACTGCAAGATCAAAGTGAAGAACGTGGTTGTAAAAATTGGCTTTGATTGCATTGCTGAAGAGATCTGAGCTGACTTTATCCTAACTCTAGTCTGGATATTGGTGACTGAGAATGGTGTCTGCTGACCTTCCTTTATGACCATTTTATTTGGTTTTGGTTTGGGGTTTTTATAAATGCAGAATTTTCTTGAAAGATAATTAAAAATCTTGCAGTAGCTTTTGGGAGCACTATGGTGCTCTTGCTGTTTGCCTTTCATAAACTGCAGAGTTAGACCACCTTCACCCTTCCTTAATGCAGTACTGCTTTTGAATGATCTTATACGGTTGCTGTGGGAGTGGAGATCATTCTCAGGATCATAGTAGTGAGAGAACTCATCCATGCCATTGTACCTATATGGAGCTCAAGTCCACTCTATTAAGAATTCTGAGGTTGTCTGTCCTTTTAATAGACTGCAAGTTCACTTTCAAAATGATACTATAAAATGATTCCAACTGTGGCTGCCCGAAGCATGGAAACTCATCCTGTATATTTACCAAAGCGGTCAGAATGCCATGTGGAAAATATAAAAGATTTCTTTATTATTTCTTATATGTGGCGTAGTCAAAGGGCATTCACAGAGAAATACATGTGCTGCAAAGAAATATGACAAAAATATTCTTCTAAAAGCTCTTTAAAGAGTATCAAATGGATGCACTGGTTCAAACGTGAACAACGTTGTCACGTTGGTGGTCCATTAGTCCATCTTTTTCAACAAACCTGAAGATAAGACATTGCAGTGCAGTCTGGACACGCTTTTCCCTCATCTTCTGTTACTAAGCAACTTCAGTGAAAATGGAATGATGAACTCGCTGGTATTGATGTGGTGGTGGGTAGAAACACTTTTGGGCTGCAAACCAGGATGTTGCCTGTGGAAGAGAGAAAAACGGTCATTTGGAACAATGGTAAGAGCCCAAATCAGACCAGGCTGACTGTGATGCACACTTGTGTACTGTTTCCCCTGGATTTTACATTAAAAGCCAAGACAAATCCAATGAGAATTACAGTCTAACACTCATCCAATTTCCTTGCTACCTCAGAGAGATGGTGGGTGAAAACCTGTGGCATAATGTGTGTTGAAAAAAGCACGGTGTAGCAACCTGTCATCTCGCTTCTCCTGCCACAGTTCTGCTGCCAGTGCCCGGAGACGTTCACTCCAAATTGTTCAGGTTATTCGGTTTGTCTGATCATCAGGAAAAGACTTTAGCAGCAGCTAAAGTCTAAAAGATCATGATGGAGGGTAGAAAGTAAAGATGTCGCTATTGCCAGAGGAGAACGGGAAGGGAAGAGTAAAATGGCTCAGTGTAGAATTGGAAACTTTTAGTAGTTCCAAAGTAGTGTACAGCTCACAAGTCAGCCTGAAAGCCTGGCTAAGAGAACTGGGAGGTAAATACAAGCGTTCCCTGCAGTGCTTTGTAGTTTCACTTTAGAAGGACTGGGGAGAAACAGAAAGATACTAAATGAATTGAGAACTTTAATCAAAAGGACTAAAAAAGAGATAAGCTGACTAGAGAAAAAAAAAAAAAAAAAAAAAAAAAAAAAAAAAAAAAAAAAAAAAAAAAAAAAAAAAGCAGGTTAGCAAACAAAGAACAAAGAGAGTGTTTGAATACAATTACCAAGAAATAAGGAATAGAAATAGGGCACTCATGCAGACAGGGAACGGGGGGAAGGTTGAGCCCGACAGGATTTTTCGAAGATCCATATGGAGTTGTGCAGAAGGTATCAGAGGGAAAAAGGATGCAGAAGATCATCTTTCTCTGAGAACCTAATTGAAGTGATGGATGGAAATTGGGTCAGAAAAAATAACAAAACCCTCCTTCTCTTCCTCCCAATTTTTCTTCTCTTCTTTTAATATTTATGCGTGTTATTAAAGAAACATTTCTGGAAGGCACGAAGAGCAGAAGCTGTGAGTGTCCCTGCAGACACTACCTTGCTATAGCAAAATGTTCAGCATTTGAGACGGACTTTCTCCAAACCCAGGAACAGTGACTGTAAACTGGAAGTGACAATTGGAAGATATGTGAGAAAGGCCAAACTCAGATAAATGACAGTGCAACCAGGGTAATAAAAGAGACACATGAGAGGGCAGTGAGAAAAAGCAGTATCTGCCTGACAGGGAAGGGGGGGAAACAGAAAGGGTAGCACTGTGGTATACAGCATCACCAGTAAATGAATGAGACTCTAAAGCTGCAGAGGACTGATCTTACATACCTCCACTGACACCCTGGGGAGTTGCTCTCTAGATTATAGTGTTACAATAGGAGCGTAGTTTGTCATGCTAAAGCAAACAAACAAACCCCCACCTTTTTGAACCAGAGAGTAAATAGGATATTGACAGGCTGTTCTTTACAAAAGCATCTTCCAGAGTGGCAGTAAAAAGCTGTGAAATGGCTTTGGTTTGTAATGTAAAGCTGTAGTTTGACAAACAGTTCTTTTGGTGGCAGTACTGGCTTCAACAGGTTGTACCCACCTTCATGCCATGCTGTCTGTTGTGACACTCAACTGCTCAGGGGTGCGAGTACTAAACCAGATCAGTGAAATTCTGCAGGGCACAGGTGAGCCAGAAAAGTGTTTATTTGTAATCTGGATTCATGCCTTGATCCAGTTCAGAATACAGCACCAAAACCAGTGTGCTGGGAACAGGGGAAGGCTGTGTATCACAGGGTGTGGGTCAGCTTAAGCTGGCAGTGTCACAACAAGAAAATGCTAATGTACACCTTTGGCCTTTCTATAGGAAAGAAAAATGGAGTTGGTTCATTTAATTTGCAAATGGGTAGTAAGTAGACACAGATGTACTGGTATATGTAAAGCTTGGAATAAAGCAGTGTACTGAATTGGCACCTGAGTGGGAATAGTGATTAAAGGCTGGAAAGTCTGATTTGGGACTTAACAATGATTTAAATGTTTCCATCACTGATAATGCCTCAACTGCTCTATGAGGACCCATTTTTTTCTATCATGGAATTTCTCTCTCTTGGCATGCTGTTAGTCGTTGAGGAATAAAAGGTAGGTATTTCATTGTACACCTCAGTGAAGCAGACTGGGTTTTACCAGCTGCTGTTCTTTCATATTAAACAGGGGAGGGTGTATAGATTGTTCAATTTTAGAATAGGTGAAGAAGTCAGATTTGTCATCCAAATCACTGAACAACACAGAGAGGTCTGATTTACAAAAAACTTGAATAAAGATTTCCCTAGGCCTTGCTTCAGGTGCAGTAGGATGGGGTGGTGGTAAAGTGTGTCAGATCTCAAAAGCAGTGGGTAATGCTCCCCAAATAAGCTTGAGAGTAGTTCCTTTTGACACAGGATCTGGATGGTTTGAGGGCTTAGGGTTCTGAACAAGAAACTCATGATCATTGTCAGGATTTCTTTTTCTCCATTTGGATTTACAGGAGCGTTTTGTCTGTACACTGACTTGTTCTGGATATATACCTACTTCCTACAAGCAACTCTGTCTCCCAGTGGAAACAACTCAATGAAGCCAAAAATACTGGGTACCTTCCAGGGTCAGTATTTTATGATGTGCTTATTGACATACTTTATTTGAGAGGCAAGAATGTTTACTTGCTTCCCAAGGATAAGTGCATCCTTTGCACAATGGGGAATTCTCAGTTGTGCTTCTTTCTCTGCAGTGACTCTTAAGATACTGATACTTGGGTATTCTGAATCAGGGTTATAAAGTGCTGCAGGATTATTTCTTAATCAAACATGCACAATAGCCACAATGGCTTATAGCAGGTGACTCTCTGACAGACACCACTGCCTGATTTAGATTTTGATGATGTGCTGAAAAGTTGGGTTGTTTTTCTATGCTCATAAACCCACCCTTTCTAACAGGAAAACAACACAGATGTTCAATTTCTTACTCACCAGGTAGGCTTTATTCACATACAGGCTTTCTGCCAGTGATTAGAGGTTGCAGTGGGCCTGATAGAATTTTAATTCAGACTTCTTTGGTCTCCTGAGGAAATTGGTGGTAACACCAGGAAAAATGAACAGGTTTCTGGCAAAACTGAAATTCACAGTACTTCAAAACACCAATATATAAAATAGGATATAAACCAACAACCTATCGGCTACAACCATCCCCTGAGGGTGCTCCATTTCTATCCTGGGAAAGAAAAATAGTTAGGATCTAGTAAATACCAGATTACTTGATTAATTGCAAGGAGTTGAAAATGGCATTAATCAAGAGGGGTAGCTGTTGTAAAATGTCATCATTTCAGCGTGTGGCTGTTTGTTTGTTTGCTTACCTTTCTTTTTAATCAAACACACAAAGTTGGGTAAAACAAATAGATTAAGAAGTGAGAAATGAACAATGAAATTATTAATAGGCTAACAGCAGGCCCACTACTTCGGACGAGCCACACTCATACTCTGCAGGTGTCAGATGATCTGCAGTAGATGATTCTTCATTACTACTCTACCTGCTGAATCAATTAGCTCTCTCGTTAGTGGTCTTACCATCATATTCATCTCTCAGAGTGGCAGTGTTGCCATTGCAGCTTTGTAAGAGGACATTAATTGCAGCCACCTTAACTGCTGCATTTAGTGGCTCTTGCTGTAGCCAAGGAGAGGTGTCAGTCTCTTTCCCTGACCCTGGTGTGAACTCCCCAGTGTCTCCCTATTCACTAGTGGTGGAGCAGCTACAAGTAGGTTCTGTTCAGTATTGTCATTAGAGTTCTTAGTAAAATAATAAGAAGATGCTCTGATTTTGTCGTATGGGTATCTGAACAAGGTGTAGTAAGCATATTTTTACCTTTTAGTGTGGTATGTCTCTTTTCAAAGAAAATTGTTATGCACTGTAGTATGCACATGGTTTACAAAGAGGGGCTCTTTCTGTAGTATGTTGCAAGGCATCCTGTAAGATGTTACCTGCAATCTTAGGATGATTTTCTTCCTGTCATACATTTTGCTCGTCTGCTTGCACCCACCCCTCTGCCATCCTGTTGTTGAAGAACCAGGAATTTCCTACTTTGCTCTCCTTTTGCTTGGAGGATACTAGGCTGAAAGTCTGGTTACAGTCATGGTTTCATGAGTGTTCGTGAGCCTAGCAAAATAATGGAGGTTGGAATAGTCTTTGAAAACTCTACCTGTATTTCACTCCTAGAAACAAAAGTGCACAATTGCTCAGAGCAACAGCAGCAACAGGGTGAGCAGGCTGATGAGGGTTAAGCATCTGCTCTATCCCAGGGTAGCTGAAAGCAAGGACAGGGCCAGTTGAACACTAGCATGTTGCTGCCCATGCCTGCCCAGGTAGATACAGCTTTTACTAGCTTTATGGCTCTTAGATCAGAAGTAGTTCAGTAATAGTTCTTTATTCACCCAGCTGTGTTTGCCACTTAGATGTCTCTTTTGAGTTATTTTACTTTAATCAGAGACATTATGATGATAGCAAGGGAAAATGAGGCTTGTCACCCCCAGTCAATACAGACATATTGTCCTGTCGTCTTAAGACAACATTTCTCAACTTGGGAGAGGGAGAGGGATTTCACTGAGAGTTGTGCCTGAGTGAGCAGGACAGAATTGGGCTACCATTAGTAAACAGGAGGAAAAGGGAAGGAAACACCTGCTTTAGTTTTCAGGGAAAGATTAGTGTCTGTGATGGATATGTTTTTGCGAGGTTAGTCTGGCAGGTCTCTGCAGACAGCACCATCCTCCCCTCTGTCCTTTACATTTTCTCTAAGTATTTCAAATGAGTTTGAATGTCTCAGAGGAGCTGCACACTCCAGAGCAAAAAAACATTCTCCTGCAGATCAGTAATGACTAAAATAGCTTAGATCTGAGAATAAAGAGCAGCCTGTAGTTTGTAACCAGGACTGGCTGAGTGCTGCTGGAGCTGGAGTCAGAGCAAGGATAACAAGTATATGTGGTCATTGGGGAGAGAGCAAGAAATCACCATGCACCAAGACATGTTTTCAAGCTCTATTTTGGGATTGTCAAGAGTTTTGCTCTTAGCAGCCTAGGCATGTCTATTGATTTGCATGCTGTGGTTTCTGCTTGACAGATATGCTGTAGATTTTGGAATACTTTCAGCTTAAAAGAAAACTCAGCAGCCAAGGAAAGCAATTCAGCTGCTGCTCTCTCTTTAGTCTGCTCAGGCACAGTTGCTATCACAAGAGAAAGAAAAAGAAATAATGATATCAAATCAATAGAGAGGGAATGAGTCAAAAGAAGATTATAGTATATGAGGATGTAAGAGAAAGGAAAATAAACTGGGAAATGTTCTGCTGCTTATGGGAAATGGTTAGGACTAAATCCTGATGCTCTCAGGAATTGGTTCTGATGAATTGATATAAAGATAGCAGGCAGGATTTGGCCCTTGATGAGTATAATTCCCTCTTCTCGGCAATTTACTGAAGCTTTCAGTGAAATAATTTCTCAAGAATAAAGATGTGTGTGTCAGTGTAAACACTGTGATCAGTTAAATGCTAACTAGCACACGTTTGTGAAGTCTCATTCGTTAATCTTTCAGACTGTATAAGAGAAGCAGCTTTTGAAGTGCAAAGCATTATCATCATCATTATGCGTTCATAAAACAGGTTTTGTGCCTCATTCAAATGTGAGAATGCTGAAAATGGCACAAAGGGGTGCCAGAGCTGTGCCAGATCCTGAGTCTCTGAGGCATTCCCCATATTCTCCTCACCCTTCAGAGAAGTATTCAGGGGTGACAAGTTTCCTGATGCAGAATGCCTTGAAATTCTCTCTTTAATTCCTGCTTTCTGTGGTTAAACTGCTGTGACATCTGCTTTGTTTCTGTTGTCTGCTTTTGGGTTGTTTCCATTTTCTGAGGGATGTCCAGCTCAAATGCCTCTGACCATATGATATTATTTAGATGCATTTTAATAGACTCTCCTTCCTCCTCTTGTGTGCAAAGAAATGGGTACTCACAACTGGAAAATCAGTAGAAAGGGCAGAGATCACAGTGCTGGGGGCATGAGTTACAGGGAATTTGTGCATTCACACAGTGATGGGAAGGCAGCTGTGAGCTTGCTCTGCCTGCACTCCTGGTGAGCCAGTAAACAGCTCTACAGCCTGGTCACCGATCCGGAGCTATCAGGTCCTGCTGGGAGTTAAATAATATTGACCTGGGCTCAGCAGTGTGCCAGATAAAAATACACTGGTTATGAGTATGATCACTTGCTATTGTTCATTTTAAAGTTGTCTCTTGTTAAATACACTTAAACCAAAAAGGGAAGAAAAATCAATATCACCAATTTACACAGGTCACCCATTTTAGCTTTATAAGAATTGGCCTCCTGATACCTTTGAAAGGAAGTTAAAGGCAGACATATTAATATCTTTACAGTCTGGCCAGGGAAAGCATCCTGTGTATAGGGTACAATATGGAAAAGCTGACTTTTTTAATGTCTTGGGCATCTCTGAATGCATGCAGGCATGTGCACTGGGCTTCCACAGTCAGCTGTGAAATTCCAGTGTCTTGTAGGAGCAAAGAATGACCTGTTGCTGTTTAAACCATTGCACTTCTCCCATCTGAAACCTCTGTGAGTCCTTTATCTTTATTCTTAAAGCAGCAGTAGCCAGCTTTTGAAAGCAGTACATCATAGTACAGAGTAGCTACCCGGAAAGGAGCAGTACATCAGAGAACCTTACTGGATTTTTTGCCCTCATTTTTCTTCTCTTCTTCAGATATAACCAGGCTATGTCAGCCTTTCTGGAATAAAGCTGTGAACATCGGAGGGGGCAGAGGAAGGCTCAACTCCTGCACAGCTCTCTCACCCCCCACTGTTCATGAGAGAGGTTAAGGGAAAAGGCTCCTATAGGTAATCTCAATTATTAATAAATAAGTGGAAATTGATGTTTGTCCCTGAAGTTCAGTGCTTGAAAATGCCAATGAAGTAAATGGGGCTATAAAAATCACTGTCTTAAGCATTTGTCATAGTCAAGAATCCATACAGCAGCGTGGCACAGGCAAAAGGCACGCTTATCTCAAGGGATGAGAATGACTCTCAATGGAGCTGAGTAGAAATGAGAATTCTCCCATGGGGATTTTTAGGGAAAACCTCACTGAGAATTTTCCTGAGAAGCAACTTTCTCCCTGTGTGAGAATTAAAAGGACCAGAGGGAGGATGGGGGAAGGGGGAAAAATTTTCTCTCTCTTTTTATTTCACTCTTTTCCATTTGCCGGCAGACCACATGCAATTCCAAAACTGTGTTTTCTCCTGCTTTCTTATACTTGTTTGTTTTCAGACAGCAAAGCTGCAAGAAATTCCAAATAGTGAGGAAAAACAGAGCCACAGCTTATTTACTGTTTTCCATGTATTGAAAGATGCAAACCATCCACTGAAAGCCACATTTTCTGTACATCACATTTGTGCTTTTAAAATGTACTTTGCCAAAGTTGTTACTTCTCTGTGAAAGGCAAAACTCTTCTTTTACAAAAGCATATTTTTTCATTGAAAAACCTTGACCCAAGTCTAGCACTCGGGAATGTGCCCTTCCCCCTTTGCAGGTTTCTTAACTCAACAATCTCTTTTAATTTGTCTTACCTTGATATTAACGTTTGCTTTGCTTACTAAATTAATTTCATGGTTTGCTCTTCTGCTTCATAGCATTCTGCCTGAGCTGCTTATTTATGAGCCAACCCTTTACACATTCCCCCCCCCCAAAAAAAAAAAAAAAAAA
>NDXB01005783.1:0-15911 GCA_002631895.1 Agapornis roseicollis | reverse complement strand
AAAAAAAAAAAATTCAAGAAATTGCCTTTTTAAAAAGTGGTTTTGGCCAACAGTTGCATGTGATGATAATGTAGGGATTTCTTGCCAATTTATTCTGCATGGCTGCTCCTCTGCAATTCACAATGCTGGTTGTGTTTCTACCTGTGTCTCAAAAAAGCAATCCCAACAAACACATTTCACTGCTGTATTTAACAGCCTGAGAGCCTTAAAACAAGGTGTAGCTCATTTTATATGAGTATCGTCAAGTAAAAAAGTTTATCTTAAGTTCATTCACTGACTCTTTGCCAGATAAAATGTTACGAACTTGAACAAATTAAGGAGAAATTAAACAAACAAAAGATGAAGATTGTAAAAAAGACACAAGATTCAGTGCAAGATGAAAAAATACCAACAACTGATTGGATGTTTTGGAATGAAATTCATTTTCAGTTTGGATAGCATCCATCTAAAGATTTTTCCCCTACAAATTAATAGCATAAAAGTCCCAGGCTGTGGTAAGTTTTATGCAGAGCTATTGTGCCTGCTAAATGGAATGTGACAGGGATCTGAAACACTGCTATACTACAGAAAATAATTAGTTGAGAAGTAACTTGATAATTTTACCACTGTGAAGAATGAATGGAAATCAACCTTCACTTTAATTATGTGCAAAGGAGAAGTATAATTACCTGCACAAGATACTAATCAGAGAAAATGATAATACATTCCTGTCTTATCTAGTAGATAGCAAGCTAGCTTGCTTAATCTGTTCACCTCTGGTGTATCAAAGATAGCAAATTAGTTACTGCCGAGCTATCTATATTCTAAGGTTACTTGAATCATTTTATTCAGTCCTTGAGATAAATGCTTATGTAGAAACTTGTGCTATTTGAATATTTCAAAGTTAAAGGAGAAAGTCAAAACCGCTTTCTGCAGCTCCAGAATATCAATGAACTCTTGAAATGTAGATTCCCAAAGGTAAGAGGTGGTCAAGAACTGAAGACATTCCCCCAGTTTGTCATGAGCTTCCCAAACATGCTTACCAGAGTGGTTCCTGAGAGTCCATTTGCATTGGCAAGACTACTGATGCTTTTTAACCTTCTCTATAACTGAAATCAGGACACTGCTTTGGAAAGTATAACTGTACTTCAAAAGCAACGTTTATTATGCCAGGCATCAAAAAAACACTTCCTAGGTCTTGAATACTTAAACAAAGCAGAGAAAAATCAGTTTCACCTTTTGGTTTCAGTTTTGACCTCCGATAGATACCATGTAAATGAGCAAAAGCCTCTGAGATTTTAATGCAAAGCCTGATAATTCCCTATGTGCAACTTTACAGCAAAGCCAAGGAAATGTAGTGAGCAGGCATGTTTCTTCCAACAGTCCTATGAGAAGGCTTCACACTAAGCTTTCTTCTAAATGCAGTAATATTTAGCTAATGAAGCTATATAGCAGCTGAATGCTGCCTTGCTCCTGTCTCCATTAAAACAGTAAAGAACAAATCAATAAAGTGAATCAGGAGATCATATAGTTATATTATGGCAGAGTCAGAGAACACTACAAGGTCAGGAAATACTACAAACTCATACTCTGGGGCATTGTAATGATTCTTCTGAAACGAGATCTGTAGGAATCTACTAAATACAGCAGAGCTTTGAGTGTGAGGAAAATGCTTACATGGTAATTGTTTAAGTAGAGTCTGTTTGTAACTTACTGAAAATGTTGTGTTCAGTTTACATGAAAGCCTGTTTAATCTTTGGCACTGCTTGATTGCTGAGAGGCCTTGTGCTAATGACACCTTGTGGGTCACCACAAATTTAGTTGTAATGTCAAAGAAAAAACACCAGCTTCAGGGTTAGGAAGGGAAATAGTGAAACAAATTTTTTCATTGTTCCTACTTCCTCCTTTCAATCATCTTGGTTTATTTGTAGCAGTAAAACTGTATCCCGTCTCAATTCTCTCTCTCATAATGACTTCATGCTAGTTTGAACAAAAGGAGAAAAACATTAAATGCATTCCTTGCGTCATCTGAAGCTTGGCAGGGTTGCACTAGAAGTGTCATTGGCCCAGTGTGCACTTATCCAAAAGGACATTCTGTATTGGAACTTCAGTTTGTCAGGGCTACTTAAAAATAAGGGGAAGTTTCTTAAGCCAAGTCACATTTCAGACTTGGACTGTTCTGAAACTCCAAGTGTGCTGGCAGAAATGGTTGTGAATGTAGCTGGGATGTATGAATGTAGTTGAGACTGGCATGATAAAGATGAGGTTACCCTAAGCATGTAGGTAAGAGGTAACTGTTATTAAAACAATAGCTTTGAAATGAGCTTTAGACTATTAGAGTAAGCTATTCAAGTTATCTTATAATGATACATGTATGTGGGTTTGCTAAAAACTAAATATAGTTTGAAATTAGTACTCTCTCTACAGTACAACATAGACCATGGAACAAGTCCAGAGGAGGGCCACGAGGATGATCAGGGGACTGGAGCATCTCCCATATGAAGACAGGCTGGGAAAGTTGGGACTGTTTAGCCTGGAGAAGAGAAGGCTGCGTGGAGACCTCCTAGCAGCCTTCCAGTACCTGCAGGAGGCCTATAGGGATGCTGGGGAGGGGCTCTTCCTTAGGGACTGTAGTGACAGGACAAGGGGTAATGGGTTAAAACCTAAACAGAGAAAGTTTAGATTGAATGTAAGGAGGAAATTCTTTCCTGTTAGGGTGGTGAGGCACTGGAATGGGTTGCCCAAGGAAGTTGTGAGTGCTCCATCCCTGGCAGTGTTGAAGGCCAGGTTGGATGAAGCCTTGGGTGGCATGGTTTAGTGTGAGGTGTCCCTGCTTATAGCAGAGGGGGTTGGAACTGAATGATCTTAAGGTCCTTTCCAACCCTAACTATTTTATGATTCTATGATTCTATGGTTGTGTGTGAAATAAATGCAAAATAGGGGTGAACTGCTGGAGTCCAGAAAAGACAGTTACTAGTCCTCTCTTCCCCCTCCTTCTCTGTTTGAAAACTGTAATCATTGTCTTCCGAAGAGCATGAGTTTCTTTCTGAGCTGAGAAAAAGCCTTTTTTTCCTCTTGGTCTTCGACATACATCACAAGCTGCTGATGCACAGCGGCTGGTGAGGACCAAGTGAAAGCATCTTCCTTGATGGGATACCTTTTACCCCTCCCTCCCTCCCTCCACCTAACTTATGTTTTATGTACCCGTAACTTCTTTTAGCCATCTTCATTGTAAGTTTTTGAGGCAGAGATTATTACGTGTACAGTGATTAGTACCATAGAGCCTTCATGCCTGCTCAGTATTTCTAGCCAGTACCATAAGTAAGTTTCCAAAGAACTGACATAAAACTATCAAGATCTCTGCCTTTTCCATTGGTGTGGCAAATGTTTGGTACTTCTTTGGGAGATATTGTTCTGTATTTTTGTTATTTATATTATATCTCTTACTATTTAGGAAGAATAAAGGAGTTGGGGTGTTGTGTTTTTTTTTTTTTTTCCTTGGCCAGAGCTGATGAGGATGGAATCTGTCTTTATATTTCCCCAATCATTACTTAGAACATACTCACTTTCTATTTTCTTTCGATGTTTTAAAGAGAATACTGTCTGTAGAATNTAAAGGGGTTGGGGTGTTGTTTTTTTTTTTTTTTTTCCTTGGCCAGAGCTGATGAGGATGGAATCTGTCTTTATATTTCCCCAATCATTACTTAGAACATACTCACTTTCTATTTTCTTTCGATGTTTTAAAGAGAATACTGTCTGTAGAATTCTGCTTTTTAGAGAGTGAGCACATGTGCTTTTATTCTGTTGCTATTGCTCCTCTATGCCTACAGATGAAGTTTAGGTGTTTTTCCTTGAAAAAAACATTCTTGCTCTCTGAAAACAGAACCAAATGTCATGTTTTCCACATTGATCCTGGAACCAAAGAGTCAAAAAATAATAATCAATGTAATTTCTTTTTATTGCCTAATGTGATTCTTTGTGTGTCATAAAAGATCATATTGCATCTGGAGTTAATTCTCTGAGTTTCATCTTAAATTTTTCCATCAACATTGAATTTATCCTTTATATCCTTTATATTCCCCCATCTGCAACTTTCAGTAACATTTCATTGCACATGGACTTCTAGATCTTCTCATACTTTACCTTAGTGGCAATTAAGAATTGCTGTATTAAGTCCATGTTCAGGGGGTCAGATGTGTAGACTGTCTTCTCTTTTGACAGTTTTGTGCTTAACATTTCCAGTAGTGCCAGAGATCATAAACTGGTGAGGGATATATGAATGTTAGATTGCATTTTTTCTTGATTTAAATACTTGGCACCTCTTCTTCTCATAACTCTGCCCATAGAACACCATCAGTCTGTTAGGTCTCAGGGCTTGGGGAAATCTAGTGCTATTTTCTTTGCCACTGATGACTTCCTGGGTTTTGTATCATGTGTGCCCCCTCGCACAGCCTGAAGGGTTAAAAATTAGAAGTGGAAGGAAGCAGGAAAGAAGAGAACCATCTAAAGCACAGCGACAGAATGACAGTGGGTGTATGTCTTTCTGTGCTTTGTCTGTCATTAAAAATAAACCCTTGGTTTTATCGTATGAGGAATAAATGGCGTTGATAACAGAGGGAGATTAAATAGGAAGTGCGAAAGAACTGAAGAGACTTAGAGAAAATAGAAGTGATAATATGAAAAGCATGACTTAAGTTTTAGCAAGGAGAATGTAAAAGAAGCGTTAAGAAAACATTTCTCCTGTGGGCAGCAGTTCTGGAGGTGATGGATTTCACTTGCAGCAAGTTTTTAAAAGCAACTCAGATAAACATCTGTCAGGAATGTCTTGGATGTGGTTATTCCTGCTTTAGGCAGTGCTACAGACTGTGCAATTTCTCTGGATTTATATGACTTAATAAGCTGGGAAGTAAATGAGAGGGACAACCATGGCTGACAAACAAATGAAATTTGGAAGGCAGAGTGAGGAGAACAGTTTTTTGAATGGTTGCAGTGGCACAAGGACTGATAAAAATCAGGTCCAGCAGTAACTGAGAGTATACCAGGAGAAAAATATGGTATCAATTTTAGGATTTCATCAGAATATTGTTGAGAGGTTGGTGGTGCTTCTCTAACTGTTTTTCTCCAAGTTTTTGCCTATGGTTACTCATAACCAAGTTTAGACAACTTTGTGCAGTTTCCTGCTTGCCTTTTATATGGTAAAATCTCATCTTCTGTATTCTTATCAGCACTGATGCGAGCTCATATAGCTGCATTCAATTTTTCATTCATAGGAACAAGTTTTAGAACAATCTTTCATTATCCAGTTGTGTGGATTACATCACAACTATTACTCTTCCTTTCTTTGCTGCACTCTTTTGCCAAGTAGACTTTCCTCAGACCTGTTTCTTACTGTGGTCCCCTATAAAAGCAGAGTTAGTGAAGAGTCTGTCATTTGGATGGTGTAAAAGATACAGAGATGTGCATGTCCCTGTATTCATTGAATAGATGGTTATTACATTAAGAAGTAAACAGGCAATTAACCAATCTGTATGCACAACTGGTGGCATGAAGGAGCATCTGTTCACATGTTTGGATGTATACAAATTTAACACACACTGGAAATTCTCCTTCTGATGCAATTTTGTATCATTGGCTAAAGGGAAAAAATAAAAGACAAAATTCAAGCTGTTTTCCAGATTAGGCAAACAAACCCTTGGGCTCTTGCAGTAAGCCTTTAAGACAGGGTAGAAAGCTCTAGCAACTGTACTATATAACAGTTCTGTGTGCAGTTTCCCATTTCAGGGAAGCACAGATGATAGTGGGACATCTTATCACCACACTTATCTGCTGCGAATACAAATGTATTAAGATGAGTTACTGTGTAATTACGATTGCTCCAGACAGATTTATTATGAAGTTACCAGATTGTTACCCCTAAAAAAGCCTGTCTTATAAGATGATAATTATGCAAACTGGTGTCATTTTTGTGCACAAGTTCTTAACTGATAATAAAGCAGGCATTCTGCCAGTTTAAATAAGCAGTAGGAATTAGTTACTCTCAAAGAAACAGGAGGGGGAAACCAAATGATTTACACTTAGAAAATGTTCACCTGTAGAACATGTTTCAGATAGAGAATAATGGCACAGATGGACAAAGATACACAATACACACAAATCTACTCAAGTAGTTCAAACTGGAGGGCATCACACAATTAATTTCAGTGTTTTATCTGGAAGAGAGTGAGGGATATAGCAGTTATTCAGACAGTATTTTGTATAAACTAGAGTTTATTTAGCCATACGTACTAGGTCACTGTTATCATAACAACAGCTAAATTAAAGCTTTCATGAGGGGAGGGCAATGTTTCTAAACTGGTGTCTGGCTCCATAGGAATTCATCACCAGTTTGTCAAGAGAAATCACCGCCTAAGATTCTACCCAAAATTCAGAGTGGGTTTGTGGATTCTGGAAGAGATTTGTCAGTTTCTCCCCTGTCATGCTGTTTTCACATTCCTCTGCTGCCAGCTTCAGCTGATGTAAAGTGTTGAAGTACCACTATAAAGTCTGTCTTGACACTTTGACTAACCTGACCAGATGTGGGTACTATTTAGAATCTTGTGTTAAACCTGGACTAAAAAGTTTTCCACCAAATTGTGAAAAACAAATGAAATGGAAAGCAGTTAACATGAGGGCCTGGGAAGGACACCTTATTTTTGGTGCTTATCCACATGCTCCCTTCCAAACTGTGGGACTTCGCTAATGTTTAAATCCATATTCAAGCCCTTTTATAAATGTTAATTTCTGGTGTTTATACTGACTTTTCCAATGACTTTCCAACAGCTTTCAAAATTTCACCACCTCTCAAAATAATATAAATAATTAACATAAGAATTCATTGCAAATACACAAGGACACAACATGCTAAAGGATTGTGTAAGCATGGACAGAATAGATAATAGATGTGGAAGAAGGAAAATACTAAGAAAAAAAATACACAAAAATCCAGCAAATGAACATTTATCTGTCAGGTTAAGTCAAGATGAAGATACTGAGGTTAGCAAAAGCATAGCAGGAGCTGTCTTCTCCAGCTTCAAGGAGATATGACACCAAGCTGTGTGGTTCCGTGGATACACTGGAGGGAAGGAATGCCATCCAGAGGGACCTTGACACGCTTGTGAGGTGGGCTGATGCCAACCTCATGAAGTTTAACCATGCCAAGTGCAAGGGCCTACACCTGGGTTGGAGCAATCCCAGGCACAGCTACAGGTTGGGCAGAGAAAAGATTCAGAGCAGCCCTGCAGAGAAGGACTTGGGGGTGGTGGTCGATGAGAAAATGAATATGAGGCGACTGCAGTGTGTGCTTGCAGCCCAGAAAGCAACCGTATCCTGGGCTGCATCCAAAGGAGCGTGACCAGCAGGTCAAAGGAGGTGATCCTGCCCTTCTACTCTGCTCTCATGAGACCTCACCTGGAGCATTGTGTGCAGTTCTGATGTCTTCAGCATGGAAAGGACATGGAGCTGTTGGAACAAGTCCAGAGGAGGGCCACGAGGATGATCAGGGGACTGGAGCATCTCCCATATGAAGACAGGCTGGGAAAGTTGGGGCTGTTGAGCCTGGGGAAGAGAAGGCTGCATGGAGACCGCCTAGCAGCCTTCCAGTATCANGGATGATCAGGGGACTGGAGCATCTCCCATATGAAGACAGGCTGGGAAAGTTGGGGCTGTTGAGCCTGGGGAAGAGAAGGCTGCATGGAGACCTCCTAGCAGCCTTCCAGTATCAGAAGGGGGCCTGTAGGGATGCTGGGGAGAAGGGCTCTTCCTTAGGAACTGTAGTGACAGGACAAGGGGTAACAGGTTCAAACTTAAACAGGGGATGTTTAGATTGGATCTAAGGAAGAAATTCTTTCCTGTTAGGGTGGTGAGATGCTGGAATGGGTTGGCCTGGGAGGTTGTGAGTGCTCCATCCCTGGCAGTGTTGAAGGCCAGGTTGGATGAAGCCTTGTGTGACATGGTTTAGTGTGAGGTGTCCCTGCTTGTGGCAAGGGGGTTGGGACAAGATGATCTTAAGGTCCTTTCCAACCCTAACTATTCTCTGATTCTGTGATTCTATGAAATCATCCTGGCCTCACTGAGTTGTTCATTTGTGCCATGCATGGTCATCTGCACTACTAGTGACAAGCAGCAATATGACTTACTGCCACTTAACAAGGTTAACACAGTCAGCAATGTCCAATGCTAACAGTGTCTTTCCCCATTGTTCTTTTTTAATATCTCCAAATTCAGGCTTCACATGCTGTCAAAAGGCAATAGAAGGATTTGACAGATTTATTGCTCAATTGTTTAGGTAGAAATCCACAGGAGTTTTCCTTGGCTTTCTCCTGTGCTGTGGACTTTAATTTCTTAAGTGTTGTATGTTTTGGAAACAAGGGATTCTGGTCACTTCTGTTTCTGAATAGTACTTTTGACATGACTTCAAATTCTGTCACAGAGCATATGAATAGAGCTCCCTGAAAGCCTCTGCTTCAGCTCGTGGTGGTGTAACTCCACCAGGCAGTGAGCATTCACTTGTGCAAGGTGATGCATGGCATGACCTAGGTCACCAGTTAATGTAACCTGTTGTCATAGAGAACACAAGTTCATTCTAGGAATCAAAAGCACATATCTGTAACAAGAATGCCATTATTCATTCTTTAGAGATTCCATAAATAATTGACTCTTGGCTAGGGAAGCGGATGAGGCTTTTGTAGCAATAGGGTTCTTCTTCTTATGGTAGAAAGGCAATGTATTTTTCTGAAATGGGCTTGCTAATGTACGTAACATATACAGCCTGTTTGCTTTGAAGAAGTAATAAAGCCAAGCATGTCTTGCTCCACACTTTTGTCACATGCAGTATTTTACACAATTCTTCCTCCCTGATAACTAATCCCAAATCCTCTTTGCTGCTTTTTAGACAAGTCATGCTGAGTTTTTACTTCCCTGATAAAAGAAAGCTATTTGAAAACAAAGTTGTTTATGGGGGAAAATGTTTCCTGTGTTGTATTTTCTGATATTTTTTCACTGGAGAGCCTCAAGTCCTTTAATTTCTTGGATAACAAAGCTGCAGATTTATCTGCTTTTTTATATAAAAGTATAATTAAAATTTGTATATTTGGAAATCAAACCATGCCAGCTTATCAAACAAGACAGATTATTTTGAGAAGGTTGGAATTCTATTATTTCCACATCTGTCCATATGGTGCAGTCTTTATCTACTGGCAATGCCCAGCAGACTCAGCTATCCTGCTACTTGTGCAGCACTGACTGCGTTTCTGTGTTTCTCCAAAGTAACACAGCATGCTTGAAAGGAGGCTGCACCCATTGTGTTCAGCAGAGTGTTTTGACAGCGAGAGTTCCCACCATGTATAAAACTTTAAATTGTGTTTTAAATTAAACCAAGCCTTATGTTGGTGGCAGGGAGACCATGTTGCTGAAAAGAGACATCGTTTGTGACAAAAGCATTACAGACATTGAATGTCAGGGGCTGTAAAACAAGTTTCCCTTCTGCTTTAATTGAATGCTTTCTCAAACAGCTGAACCTCAAAGGAAATTGCAGCGATCCCATTTTTCCATGAGCAGTTGAGCTGCTTTAAACTTTACTTAAAAACTCCTAAACTGGGATTTGTGATGAGGATCCCAATTTCAAGTATTTTTCTAGGAAGACAAAATAGTTACCTAGAACAGCAGTAGGAATGGCTAGCAATAGTTGAAGGGGTGTTAGTTACCTTTGTGGCTGTATCTGTTCCTGGGTCTTTTAAAATACTAAAGAAGGTGAAGGAAATTTACCGCTCCCCCCTCCTCATTCCACTGCTTTAAAGATCTAAATCCCCTTTTTCCATTGTGTGCACATGCATTTTTTTAGCTTGAGTGATCACCTGGCATCCCAAGATCAATGGGGAGTGCTACACAACCATGTCATTACATATATTTCAACAAGCAGATGCTAGTAAGAAGAATTCTCCGACCAGTTTTTGAAGCTGTTGTCAAACTGTGCCTTAAACATCAGAAGAACATTCTGCAAATTTACATAACCTCTACAAAGCTTGCAAAATTAATTTATGGTGAGCATCACTCAGCACTCATTTCCAGGGGAGAGGGGAAGAAAAAGGCATCTCTTTGAATGTCCTTTCCAGATGAGCTTGTATTTATCAAATGGCAAAGATAATAATGAAGCAGATTAAAATTAACAGCAACTGCGTATGTGCAGGTGCTGCCTTGCATGAATACATTACAGAAATCACAGTGAATTAGAGCCACGTGAAACGTTGCAGCCTAAGACTGGAGTGGGCTATAACGGTGTCACCTTTGAGGCTAGAAGCTGTAAAGTAAGATTGCTGCTAAACAGGGTACTGCTAATCTTTGGAGATGGGCATGTACTCTATCTATGATTTTATGACACAGCTATCAAGGTCTTATTCTCAGAATTGTTTTCTACCTGTTTTCTTCTTTCCGAACCTCCTCTCTTTTCAGTGTGTCTTAAGTTCAGTGCAGGAGAAAAAAAAAAAAAGAAAAAGAGAAGTATCTAATTTGTAAACTTCAAAGTTGAGTGTTAAATTCAAAGTGGTGATGGACAGGAGAGCCTGTTCTGATCTATCTCAGTTCTGTGTTTTCAGTGTTTATTAAAAGCCTGGAAATCAGGATGCTTCAGGTTCAGTTTTGCTGTTGTGAAAAAGATTTCCTAAGCTCTGCACTGAGTGGTGAAATCCCCATGATGTCTTCTGAGCCTGCCAGGTGTTTCTTGCATTTTGATCTGAATCTCAGAAGAATTAGTCTTTAGATTTCTAAGTTTTAAGGGCAGAAGGAGTTAGATCATCTGCTCCGGCCTCCTAAACTGCACAGCTGTTTATTTTGCTTACTGTGAGTCCCATAAAATGTGCATGATCTAAACTTGTATTTCAAAAAGACACTGAAACCAGGTTCAGAAGGCACGTGGGCCCTTAGATACCGATCCAGAGGGATGGATGTCTCTCTCTGTGTTTGGATTCTGCATCTTCCTTCTTTTTTCCCTGTAAATGCAAAGGAGTTCAGTTTGTAAATTCTGTGTTCACTTCTTTGCCTCAAACACAGGAGGACAAGAAAATTGTCATTTCTCTCCAATGCAATAGAAGAAGCATTTTGATGTGTTCCAAATGCTAAAATGTCAGGCATAAAAGGGCTTGCTTTGTTTTTAATCCAGGAGAGAGGGTTAGAAAACTTAATATTAGCAGAGCTGCTTCTGTGCATTTTTAAGCACTTCAATAAATGTATTCTTGATTGCGTGTAAACTTTTCCCTGTAGCGTTTGCAACCCAGGAGAATATTCAAGTGATAAATCTCTTTATAAAGTTAGAGGACTGTTAGTGATTTTACATAGATTCTAGTCTTTAGGGTCCTAATTTTTTCTGACTTAAATTAATTTTATTCCATATTTACAGCTTGAGTGAGAAGAGAATCAAATTCAAGAGGTCCATAACTGTGTATAAATAATTACTGTTTATGAATATTACTATGTGAATTATAAGAAGTATGGCAAATCAAGAGAGATGAAGTGAAAAACTTTCCTTCAAGATATTTAGGTATTTATCTCACAGTGGTGTATCAAAAGGGCTTAGAAGTGTAGGCACTTTATGTGCTTTCTGGTTGTCTATTTGTATGCTATTAGAATTTGGTCTTTTAGAGGAAGATCTCCCATCTAATGTCAAGCATTTAATGTAGGAGGTTGTGTGAGCAAGGCAGTCACCGCTGGCCCTTCAGCTAGTCATAAGGGTAAACAGGCACTTTAAGCTTATCTCTGTGTTCAGTAGAGGCTATTTGGTGCTGGAGCTGGCAGCCCCTTCCCTGCCATAGCTAGATGAGCCCAGATGCATCAGTGCTCTTAGCATGAATACTTCTGGTAGATGACATAAAACCTCTCATTTGGCATGAGCAGGAGATCTAAGAGAAAATCACTTGTTGGATCTTGATCTGCTGGGTAACTTAAAGTTTCTTCATCCTTGCTGCAAACAACAAGTGATGCTCAGGTACCCAACAGAGGAGATGAGGGAGAGGTGGCTGTGATTTCAGCAAGTGTTATGGCCCTTCATCCTAAAGTATGTGTTTGCATGGCGCAGTGCAATGCTTGTTGCATACTTTTCTTAGCAATACCTGAGGCAGCATGAATAGCACAGGTACGCATAAGCACAACTACACATTTATGCATATATATCCTCACCTGCTGTAATTACTTCTGCTGAGAGCCAACATGTAGTAGCCTAGAGAGTACCAGCCTGGTGTGGGTAGCACTTAGTAGCATTCAAGCTCAGTAGCTCAAAGACACTTTGAATATCACTCACAGCTTCACATTTGCGCCACACACTTTTTACATTTGCTGAATTTATCCTTAATTAATACAGTGAGAAATCTTACTTCAATCCACAGGTAAAGATGTAGGAAGTGGCAAAGCTGAGAGAAGACTAAAGGAGTTTTGTGCCTTGTATCCTTTCTCTAAAGCAGTGTATGAATTTGTACCAAGTTTTCATCCCAGATGGATGTTAATTTAATTCATGTGTAGTAGTGACTTGTTTGGGAGATTTTCTACAGGGGTTTCCAGTATTCAGGGATAATGTTTGATTTCTGCCTTGAAAGACTCCTTACTGCTATTTATTTATATCTCTATCGAATTCCAAATGATGAGTGCTATCTCAAATACTTTTGTCTGATTCTCCACCCTTTGCATTTAGCATCATTTCCAAGTTCACATTTATCCTGGAAGAAGATGGGTATATCATGTAGAGGTTGGTATAGGAAGGTTTCTCTCAGAGGGTTGTACCCCTAACTTTCTCTGTGATTACACATGGACAAATTATTCCTCAAATAGTAACAAGTTTAAAGTGTATTTAATAAAGCAAAGACCAGTAAAGTTTGAAAATGGATATATAAATATTTATGAAATTACAGCACAAATAAATATTACAAAAGCTCATCTGCTTAAGACAAGAGCTATGACAATTCTTGTGAATTTTTAATATTAAAAATAAGCATTACATTAATGAGTCTTCATTATATCGTTAAACATTTTACTTTGTTTTCTGTAAGGAATTGTGTTTTTACTTGACGTACAGTTTGAAGTATCTAATGGGCTCACGACATTTGCAAATGAAGCAAAACATAAGGAATAGAAGAGTTAAATCTGTATATTCATCACTAATTCAGGCTAATCTATCATTAGGGAAATAATCTTTGATTTTCTAAAATTTACATATAAATTGCATATAAATAGGCCTAAATTTTGTATCACAAAATTGGGATACAGATTTTAAATACCCCAGTGTCCAGACTGATTAACATGGGGTTTCACTTTAGTATAGAATAGCAAGGACCTTGATTATTTCCTAAAAATAAATAAATAAGTAGATGGAACTTGCTTGTATGGAGCCTGCAAATATAATCTACTTGAACCCAGTTCTTTTGTGCCTTAGGAACTAGGCATCTAGCCTGGTTCTGTTCCTTCCATCAGGAAAGCGAATAAGCAGCTCTGGTGCACAGTGAGAGCCACAAGCCCATCATTTCTTGTTTCTTGGGTCCTTGGTTGGCTGCCTGGTTTGAGGTGGGATGCACACTGGTTAGGTCAGTTTAGGTAGTGAGTGTTGAGAAAGGATTTACTACTTAGAGTGATTGCCCTCAAGCACTGCCACCTAACGTTTCATTTGTACCACCCCACTTTGGGTCCAGTATATTATGGTGCTATTAGAGCTAGGTTTGCGACTAACGTGTTAGTTTGCCAATGAGTTTTAGCTCTACCACAGTAATATGTGCAGTAATGTGCTGAACTCCAAAGTGATTGTGATCAAGTATTTATATAGCGTGTCTTGCACAAATGGAATTCAACATGCATTTGGCTTCTCTAGCCCAGGTGCAAGGGACTGAGGAACTCCTGATCCTGCCTTGCACAGTGATATGGGCTGTTCCCTCCCCAACAAACTGCATCAAGTGCATGCTGGACAGGCAGGGTGATCCTTCTCTTGTTAAAATTGATCTTTTGCCATCTCCTGTCCATGTGGGTTAGGGGAAAAGGGCACCTTTCCTGAGCAAGACTTCCCATAACACAAATAATTCATTTCAAATGTCCTTCTACACCTCATTCACACACAGTTGCTAGCTAGGAAATATTCCATTCAGCAGCAGACCTCCACATCCCAAGTTACTGATCCCCCAAGAAACCTTCCTTGAGGCTGCTGACCTCAAGGAAAGAACATGACTCAGGATAGTGGTATTGTTAGTCCTTCTGCATTTAACATTGTGGAGCTCATATTGCATGTGGTGTTTCCATGCATGATGTTAATCCAAAACATTATTAAGAGGAGGTTGGGCAGCTCCATACACGTGGTGTTATCTTCTTAAAAGCATAATCTGATTCAAAACAGTTTCTTTACCATTTTTCTTTAGGTTATTTCCCATCTCTTTGTCATTTCCTCAGGGCATGTCTCCCGCATGGGAATTTACACTGCAGTGCTTCTATTAGAGTGGGTCTACCAATGCAGCCTCCAGTAATTTTCTGGATTAAGCAATATCTTTGAAAACCTGGGTTTGCCCCAGTGCACAGCATCTGCGTTAGTGGTTTGCACTGCGCATCCACAGTGATGTTGTTACAATGGATCACGTTCCTTTAACGGACAAAAGGCATCCATTTGGGGAGTTTGTCTCCAATCTAATCCTGTGTTAAGACCTCTTCGCCCATTAGATTTATGCACCCAACTAAGCAAAGCAAATGCTGATGTTCTGTGTGCATGGAATAACAAGCGCATTTCTTCACAAACATTTGAATTTCTGTCAAACATTTTAACACATTTACTTTTTGCTTTGCCCTCCCTCTTTGTGCATTTTTTAAGCAAATTAACTCGGAAGAAAAAAGCAGTTTACAGATCAAAAGGAAATGTTGAATTATACACTTTCTTATTCTCTCTCTCACAAGACTGGTAAATGCTGCTTCTCAAACAGAAACTCGAATGCTGCCACATTTTTCACACTCTTCCACTGATCCAGTTCCAATGTGATTATCTCACACTGTTCATGCAGGAATGAGTTTTACAAGAGAGGCAAAGACCAGAAATCTCCCTCTTCCACAGAGAAGGTGAGCTTCCTTAGGAAGCTGCCTGACCAGTCCTACCAATGCATTCATGTTGGTTATAGCTTCACCTGCCTTTTCTTTACACTTCCCAGTTTTTGGAAGCATCAGAAACCTCTGCTGATTATTGATCTTTTTGTGATGTCTCAAGGAGTCTGTGTGGAGCTGAGTGCTGTGTGCACTGGAACACACTAAAGTTGTGGCAAAGAAGTGAAATCCCCCCGGCCCTTGCTTTGCTTTCCTATCGATTTCTGCAGGGTTTCCAATAAAACAAACCAAACAAGGACCTTATCAGGCTATCCAGTTGCAGAACTATGAGATACTCCAGCTTTCTTCTTTATTTATGTTCTTTTCATAAAAAAATTTCTGTAGAGCAGAAAAGCAGGAGCCCTGCTGTGCTTTTATTTTCTTTCCCAAGCTTTTCCTAACCTGACCTCATCCTCTGTCTGACCTCCCTGTTCAGAAACTTTTAGGCCCCCAGGTAGGTATTGTACAGAGATTGGCTAAATCCTATGTTTCAGGCTACAGATCTATCAGCACTGGGCTATGAATGGAAGGGAAGAGAGATGAGTGAGACAAAGGCTCATGTTTGCTTTCTATATCATTATTTTTTCATTTCCAAATCTTCCTGTGTAATGAAAAGTGATTCACCCTGTTCTGAACACTATTAGGGATAATGAGGTGGTTTCTAGCATTTGTATCATAGAATAGAATCATAGAATAGTTAGGGTTAGAAAGGACCTCAAGATCATCTAGCTCCAACCCCCTCTGCTATAAGCAGGGACACCTCACACTAAACCATGCCATCCAAGGCTTCGTCCAACCTGGCCTTCAAC
>NDXB01005782.1:9513-147499 GCA_002631895.1 Agapornis roseicollis | reverse complement strand
AGCTTTAAAGGTGGGGGGGTTTTTTTAAAAAAAAAAAAAAAAAAAAAGAAAAAGAGGGCCTTGAAACAGATCAAGCTGTGACAAGAGTTCTTTGCACAGTGGTTAATCATTATGGATTGTCTGCTTTATAAAATACAACAAATTTAGAGCATTAGTATAAATGATATGTGTCCAGCCTTTCAGAGTGAAATTAACTATATTGCATTCTTTTGTGCATCTGTGTCTTTCAGCCAAAGAAGCATTTGAAATGAGAATCTCTCCCATAATAATAGACAACACAAACATACAAGCATGGGAGATGAAGCCTTATGTTACTTTGGTTAGTATTACAGTTTGAGCAACGTGAAAAGGGATTATTGACCAGCATGGCAACAACATATGTTTTAGAATGAGATTGTCTTTCTCAGTCTAGCTGTTGCTCCACAAGGAATTCTGGAGTCAAAAAAAAAAGTGTTACATGAACTCATATTACCCAGTGTCATATTCAGTGCGTGTCTGAGTATTGACGTGGCCTAGTTTCCTAGTGACAAGACCATGCGCTTTGTACTTGGGGTCAAAAATAAACGTTGTGGAAACTGAATTCTGTTCCTCTTTTATATGATCAGTGAAATTATAAGCTACTTTTAAAATATGATCAGCACTAATTAATGAATGATGTTTGATTCTCCATGAAACTTGAAAACGCAGTCTTAGTTTCATCCTAAGTATGACATAGAGGCAGATTTCTCCCACCGTGGTACATAAAAACGTTAGGGAGTGTAGTACGTGAAACTGCCAGGTTTTGAGCAGATACTGGATGGATGCTGCATGTGGTAATGGATTATCTTTGATAATACAGTGCGATTTAACACAGATAATTTTATTAATAGAATTTTTATTTTATTATCCTTGCATTTATTAACAATTGTCAGTTTAATAGTTCTGTCATAAATTAAGTCCTTGATTTTGCTGTACACTGAAATAAAGATATAACAAAAGTTCTTCCAGGAGGTGCAGGGCTTGAGGTAATAAGATTTATTTCTGAAAACAGTAACAGAAGTCACACAGTACCCTTAGTGTTTCTTCTGATTAGACTTTGGCCTCGTTTGCTGTAATGACGAGACTAGACCGTGTAAGGACCATTTATGTCCAGCCCACTCAAGTTTCCCATATAGGCAGGACGCTGTCCACAGTAACTGTGTTAATGTAACTGAATTGCTTGTTTTGGAACTGCCGTGCATCTGGTCAGCTCTGAATGTCAGCAGAGAGCTTTTCTCTCTCTTGGAGATGTGTCCACTATCCCTGGAAAGAGGAGAAGTTCTGCAGTCTTGACTCAGATGAAGTAGAACATTTGAAGGGGGATATAAAATGATGATTTTGTTTGTTTGTTTTTGTGATCATGGCACACAGTTTTACAGTAAGAGAAGCAAATACATATTTTTAAAAGTCTCTGTTTATATAGCAGAAGTGCAACACTGAACAGAAGTATGTTATTCCAAATGTTTAGTTGGTTTTGAAAACACAGAAAAACAGCTTTACAGAAGCAGGCTATACATGTTGTGTGTTTGTTCTCAGGAATAAGAAATGGGTGATGTGGCTTGTTCTGTTTTTTATCTGTTATATTCAGGCTCAGCAGTTCAAATACGAAGTCGTGTTCCGAGAACCAGGCACATGGTGGAAGTTTAAACCCAAAGAACTTGAAAGGTAAGATTACAAAGGAGAATTTCATATTAGTTTATATATCTTTCACAGACTATGATTTTTAAAAGTTACCACTTAGCGCAGTAGCTGGTGAAGTAGTAAAGATTTTTGTGGTATTAAGTGTCTTTTTAATAATTATTTTTTTCCATAATATTAACTTTTGTGATATTTTCTATGCATTATGAGATTTTTCTCACTGTCACTTTATTCTAATTGTATACAAAAGCAATAGATATTATGTAATGTTTTCATGATTGCAGTTCTTTTGCATTTAAGGTACAGTGACTGCTCCTTTGCGTTCCTGAGGTTATAAAAATGGTGTCAGGTTGAGACTGGTTTTGCATCTGGCTGGTCTGTTGCCTTACTTGGAATGTTTCTGCTGTCACTGAGTTTAAAGCAGTCAGTACCTCATGAGAGGGACAGACACCTGTGCATCGTAGTTATTGTTTACCTCGTCTTTAGCAGGACCTTCTACACAGTCATAGAGCCATTTCTTAGAGACAAAATAGGCAAGATGTAAACCATGTGTAAATGAATAATATGTACCTAGAAAATTGTCTGGATGTCAGGTTCAAAGGGTCTGAAGTCCAAGAGGAGGCTGAAGTACCTCTAGGATGAATGCTAGGGCAGCCACGATTTCGGATACTGGAACATAGTGCACTCGTAGCAGATTGGCAGATGATACTGAACTGAGCAGGAATACTTTGTTCAGCCTTAAGAAGAGAACATTAAGGAAGAGCCATGTTGTTGTCTTCAGCTATCTTTTGAGGGGTCACAGAGAACACCAAAAAGATCTCTTCTGAGAATTGTGCAGGGATAGGGCAAACCAAACATAATTAAGGTAGAACTTTGGAAATTTTTATTACATAAAGTAAGTGGGTATTTGGTTTTTCTTTGATTGTTTTGTTTTGCTTTTTCTTTTGAGGGTGGTCACACACTGAAAGAGTTTGCCCAGAGAGTTTGTAGACTTCCAGTCATTGAGGATTGACAGTCATTGACAAAGCTCTGGGCAACCTAATCTAGCTGTACCTCCTCTGAGTTGGAGGTTGGACTGTGTGACCACCAGCAGTCCCTTTCAACATAAGCTGTTTTGTGATTTTCTAGTATCTGTTGTCATCTGAATTTGCATGCCTAGCTTAAGGTTGGCCACTTTTCAACTGTGGTAAGGAAGATTATTTTCTCTCCTAAAATGGAACTTAAACATTTTCTCCTGTACCTTCAATTTCTGTTTTGTCATCCTTGGCAGGATTCACTTTTTCTAGGTGGAACTGCTGCAGATCATATTCCTAGTTGGTGTTCAACAGAGTCACTGAAAATCTCCAGCCAAAGTGTGTCTAAAATGATAAGTGAATAGGTTTTCCTCAGGGCTCAAGGAGTTCTTAGCAAAACCAAAGAAGGAATAGTTAATTCAGAAATCTTCCATACCCAGTCTGATATCCTGCATCACTATCAGGATCTGATACAGTGTGTTTCTGATACTGGTTTGAAGAAGATGCGTTATTGGTACAGTTTTTAGTATTAAGCAAATCATCCAGTTGCAGAACAGGGCCACCAGGTGGGGTGGAGGAGTGGAGCAGCAGTTTGAGTCACTCCCTATGTGGAGTACCTTAGTGCACTGATATAGAAAGAACTGCTGTTCCACAGCTTTTGCTCTGCCCCCCTGAAATCTCTTAGTTTTGCTGTAAACTTATAATGAAATTACTGTTGAATTATTCCCTTCTCCCATTGTAATACACAAATCTGAAATGTTTCTTTTCTTTTTTTTTTTTTGTATGCATAGGCGAAACATTCATGGTGTCTCTAAAGAAAAGATTAAAAGAATGTTGGAGCGGTATGAACACTGCCTTACTGTTAGTTCAGTATTGAATTCTTCAGTCCCGGACAAAGCAGAAGCTGCTGGTTGGAGTGAAGATCCTTGTCAGGAGGAAAGTCATAGGTTAGATTCTTACACTAGCTTTGTAGTCCTGCATAAAAGGGTAAAAATTCAAACTTTGTAGCAGTGGAAGCTGGATAATGCTATCGAACAGTTAAATATGAAAAGAAATGCACTGCGTAATTTTCTTAATTTATAAGAATTTGAGGATTTCTAGAAATGAGCGGTCAAGGGACTTAGGCAACTTTCCACTGCTTTTTGAAAACCTCCCCGTATGACTGTGTGTTTGATTGACTTTCTCTTATCAGAAACATGCTATAGGATGTATGTTATAGATAAAAACCACTTAAAATCTCTAAAATGCTTTTCAGAATAATGTAGTCCCAAATTACAATTTCTGAGGCTGTGTGTTGTTATTAGATGATATTTTTGTGGTAGAATGTGAATTCTTTGTTCAGTAGAAACAAGTTATCTACTTGCTTTTGTGTATATTTAGTTCAGACTTGTCTAGATTTATGTTGGTTTTATGCATGACTGTGGCTAATCTGAATAATGATATATATGCCTTATAATAATACATAGGAAATCAGATTATTTGTAGTTATTATTTCATTTGGGTTTTGCATGCTTAATGTATTCGAAACTGGTGGAACTGTGCTCTACCATCCCTGAGAGAAGCAAACCAGCCACCCAAAGCAAAAGGAATTAAGGATCCTCTACCCTCTTGATACCAGGCAGATGGAGGGGACCTAGGAGACAGGGGAGGTTGGAAACAGGTTACTCCTCAGAGTAGACATTGTATTACCCACCAGTTTATGTCACCTTCCCAAGTACCCCTCTACAACAGATTAGAGGTATGTGAGGATGAGGAAAATTGGAAAGATGATGAAGTAGATAAGGGATCATCCAGATTAGAAGAGTCACCATGGAAGAGTCAGAGAACACCTTGTATCATGACCACCTCTACCAGGAAAAAAAAGTGATTGTGATTGGTTACTTCACCCTCAGAGGAATAGGGGGCCTGTTGCCCCATGAGGAGTACAAGGATGTTGTTAGGTTACGCAGGGAGAAAATTAGAAAGGCAAAGACACAGCTGGAACTAAATCTGGCCACTGCTATAAAATATAACAAAAAGTACTTTTACAAATATATCAGCAATAAAAAGAGGGCCAACAAGAACCTCCATCTGGTAGCAGATAATGGGGATAATCTAGTGACTGAGGATGAGGGAAAGGCTGAAATACTTGATGCTGCCTTTGCCCTCAGTCTGTAATAGCCACACCAGCCATCCTCAGGGTACTCAGTTCCCTGAGCTGGATGTCAGAGATGGGGAGCTGATTGAAGTCCCTGTAATTCAGAAAGAAATGGTTAGCGACCTCCTGTTCCACTTAGATGTTCACAAGTCTATGGGGCCAGATGGGTTACAGCCAAGAATGCTGAAGGAGATGGCAGAGGAGGTTGCTAAGACTCCATCATCTACTAGCAGTCCTGGTCTAGTGGGCAGGTCCCAGAGGACTGTCAGGACCAGAGGTTTGTCAACGTGATGCCTTTCTACAGAAAGGGCAGGAAGGAAGACCCTGGAAACTACAGACCTGTCAGCCTGAGCTCAGTGCTGGGGAAGGTGCAATGCAGCCCATCAGCATGGAGCAGATGATCCTAAGTGAGATCAAAAGGGAGGGATCAAGCCCAGTCAGCATGAGTTCATGAGGGACACGTCCTGCCTGACAACCTGACCTCCTTCTATGGTAAGGTGACCCACCTGGTTAATGAGAGAGCAGCTGTGGACATTGTCTATTTGGACTTTAGTAAAGCATTTGACACTGTCCCCCACAGCATTCTCTTGGGGACACTGGCTGCTCATGGCCTGGATGCATTTTATTCGTCACTGGGTAGGAAGCTGGCTGGATGGCAGAGACCAAAGAGTGGTGATAAATGGTGTCACATCTAGTTGGTGACTAGTCACTAGTGGTGTCCCTCAGGGCTCAGTGTTAGGGCCAGTGTTGTTTAACACCTTCATTGATAATCTGGATGAGGGGATCGAGTGCATCCTCAGTAAATTTGCAGGCAACACCAGTTTGGGCAGGAGCATTGATCTGCTGAAGGATAGGGAGGCTCTGCAGAGGAGCCTGGATAGGCTGGATATGGTATGAAGTTCAGCAAGGCAAAGTGCTGGGTCCTGCACTTGAGTCACTATATCCTCATGGGGTTATTGGGGGGGGGATGGGGGGATGGATATATATAGTAAGGGGCTTGGGGAAGAGTGGCTAGAAAGCTGCTTGGTGGAAAAGGACCTGGGGTGTTGACTGGCAGCTGCTGAACATGAGCCAGTGTGCTTCATTACGTAACTGAATGCTGGGAATGGGTGAAAACAGGCTTTTAAGAACGTATTCTTAACCCCATGCTGCAGTAAGAAACAGATACTTAGCAAGGGATGTTCCACATTGCTTAGCTTTGTTTTTATAAAGAAGAGTTGAGGTTAGGGCTAAGTCATCTGAAATTTGCTTTCTCTCATTAGAGATCTCCAGCTGGATGATTAGTGTCCTAAAAAGTGGTTTCTGGTCTGTAATTTGAAAATATTAAATAGTCAAGCCAAAATTAAAACTGTGGACAAGAGGGTTTGAAATGGGTTTATCTTTCATTTGAATTTGTCTTTCAGGACATTACATCCTGATGTAAAGGAAGAACCTTTCGCTTCTGATTTGGAGTCTCTTGAATTAGCTGAAGATGATAAAACTTTTCCCAGTAATTCTCTAACATTAGAAAGTAACCATGATCCTGAGCATCTTCAGAAAGAGGAAAAAGAAATTGAAAGTAGCTCAGTGGAACACAATGGTGAGGACAACACTGTTCAAGATGACTTGGATGCTTGTTTGTCAGATTGTGTAGGAAAAGAACTGCCCTTGGAAAAGAAAGAAGAAAAGGGAGAAAAACTAGGAAAAAATGCTGAAGCAAAAAAGGATGAGAGTGATGCGACCATGACTGAAGATGCTCTGTGCTTGCATATAGAAGGAGTTGAGGAGCACAGCAATAACGACATTCTCAAAGTTCAAACTGAACAATCTGGCCAAATATGTACAGAACCAAAATCAACAGAAAGTAGTAACAGAGCAGAACCAAGCAGTTTGGCTTTTGACACGTCAGGAAAACCAGAACTACTGAACTTTCTGGGTGACTGGCCTGTAGAACAAACAATGGGACAGAGAGTCAAAAGAGCTAGAAGACTAGAAAAATCTTTTCTAAAGAGCGATAAAGAAGTTAAAACTCCCAGTCAAGAGAATCCTGAGTTAGGTAAAGAGCAAGCAGGCCTGCCTGGGACCCGTACTGTTGAAAAAGGACATGAGGAGGAAAATCTAGCCTCTGGCAGTTTCTCTGTTAGTTCAGATGAAGTTACACCACAGTTGCAAATGATAGGACATTGGCCTGTCACAGGCTCATTAGAACAGAGACAACAAAGGTCAAGGAGAATGAGAAAGACAAATCTAAGTCAATCTGATGAACACAGAAGTGCTGAAGGTGACATTAATAGAAATGCTCTTGAGACTGTAGATGTGCTTCGTGGGACACCTGTGAACATTGCAGAGCAACCGGATACAGAGGCTTTGCATATGCACCAACCTGAAACAGAGGCTAGTGAAACAGTAGGTGAGAAAAAACCGCAGCAAAATAAGAGAATGAGGAAACATCACAAATTGGCCCTCACTTTTACAAATAACAATTTGCCCCATCCAAGAGAAGAGGAATGCTTGTCAACGCTTGGTGTAGAAGAAGAGAAACAAGATGCATGCTCGTGTAGGCAGAAAAGTAGCCATTCACAGACTGAATCACAGGACTTTGCTCTCCTGTGGAGATTAGAAAAGAAAATGCTTTTTCCAGAGACTACCAGGGTATTGCATGGCAGACTAGATGGCTTCAAACCCAAAGATGTAGGTAACGTTTCAGATTCTCAGGAAAAAATTCCCTATCGAGTTATGTATGATAAAAGTACATTTGTGGAAGAAAGTGAACTTATCAATATTGATGAGTCTGAAAAGCTGAATATGCTATGTAAGCTCTTTGATTCTGTTTCATTTGAAGCTGTGAAAGATCTGTATGAAAGATGTAACAAAGACATAGACTGGGCCACAGGTCTGCTCTTAGACTCTGATGAAAAGTTACGCAAAGATGTTGGCACTGAATGCTTTCAAGTAAGAGAAGCTGAGCGAGTTGTTGCAGACCTTGATGTCAAGGCAAGTACAAACTACGGTGAGAATCTCAAGGACTGTGAACAAATGTCACAAATAATTGGGGCTGGTGATATCTCTAAGCCTTCAGAAGATAAGAACTTATCACTCAGCGTTGCAGAAAGTCAGGCTGCCAAGGCAACTGTGACGGATGTTGATGTGTCTGATGCATTGACTGCTACCTCACTGGAGGATTCATCAGAACTGAAGAATTGTGGAGATGCAGCCCCTGGAACTGATGCAGGCAGCTCAGCAGCAGGTATCTTTGAGCCGTTCGTTTCAGGAAAGCAGAAGGTAGAAGCTGAGAGTCCTGTTGAAGAACCTATAAATAAGCCATTAGTCTTACAACGTGATGCAGGTTTCTGTGTACCCATGACTCTGCCTCATGGTCCTGACACAACTTCTACCAATTTGAAATTTGAACTAAATAATGAGACTGAAAGTAACCCTTCGGAAAACAATGCAGAGAATTCCAAAGTGATGACTGCGTTACTAGAAATGGATCATGCACCTCTGTTCGGTCCTAGTAATGACGAAGAACTGGAAACCCAAGCGGGTTTCAGAGAGATTCATGGTAGAGAAGAAATTGAAACTCCAAGCAGGGATGAAGCCAAAGCCAAGATACAAAGTCCTATACCAGCATCACATGCAGCCTTCAATATAGATTGCCTAGAACTAACATTACCTCCTGAGCTGGCACTCCAATTGAAAGAAATATTTGGGCCTGTTGGCATTGATTCAGGTATGGGCATAATTTTATCTATATTTTTGTATAAAAAAACTGAACAACACCAAACGACAAAACCCCTCAGTTTGGGTGAGAAAACATTTCTTTTGCCTCTGCTTTTTTTCCTTCATGCTTGGCTTTTAGGGAATGGATTTGCACCATGCCTTAAGATACTGTTGTTTGCTGCTGCTAATGCAAAACTGGAACTGAACTAAGCGTGACATAAGACACAGATGCAGTAGTGCTACCTTCTGCCTTTGTCTTTTCGTACATGCACTTACTTTAAAATCGTAAGAAAATATATTGGCTTATTTGCATTTTGAGCAATGGGCTTTGAGCCAATATTCAGATTCTGAAGGGATGTTAATATGATGAAGAAGATGCAAACAGTGACTGGCTAGGGAAAAAAAAAAAAAGCAAGCTTTAGGCATCAGTTAAAGTGGGGAAGGACAGGATGAATTGTTCAGAGAGAAGATAAAGGGCAGCTATATTTAAAAGATGTAAAAAATTAAACCAGACTAGTCTGCTTGAGAGGCTATGATGAAGGAAGCTGTAAGCAGCTTGAACATGCATCACAGAAGTTAGATAGATAGAAAAAGGAAGAAAACACAAGGAGTATATAGCTTATTTGTTCTCCCTCCCTCTCTGTTCTGCTCCCTCCTCCCTTTATTTATCTTTTTCTCCTGAAGATTATGTGATGTGAATTTGCGATCAGTGATTTGACTGCTGGCCTCTTTGCCTTCCAGGTCTACCTCCTCCTCCAAAAAAATCCCAAACAAACTGGGTAGCAGAAAGATGTTGTGTCTGAATTCATAGAATTATGCCTTTCTACTTGATGCATATGTACTTACTGCTTTTTTAGTTTTGAAAGGGTGAGAAACGTTCAGGCTGGGGAAGAGAAGGCTGCATGGAGACCTCTTAGCAGCCTTCCAGTATCTGAAGGGGGCCTATAGGGATGCTGGGGAGGGACTCTTCATTAGGGACTGTAGTGACAGGACAAGGGGTAACGGGTTCAAACTTAAACAGGGGAGGTTTAGATTGGATATAAGGAAGAAATTCTTTCCTGTTAGGGTGGTGAGGCACTGGAATGGGTTGCCCAGGGAGGTTGTGAGTGCTCCATCCCTGGCAGTGTGCAAGGCCAGATTGGATGAAGCTTTGGGTGACATGGTTTAGTGTGAGTTGTCCCTTCTTATGGCAGGGGTGTTGGAAGTAGATGATCTTAAGGTCCCTTCCAACCCTAACTATTCTATGATTCTATGAAAGATCTTTAAGGGGAAAAAACTATGATACTGTGATAATTCCTGCTGTTCCCTTTAGAGTTATAGGGCTGACTTGGAGTTTCCTTCTCTGAGTTTATGTGTTTGAAGGGAGGCTTGTGACTGCTGTTGGGCAGTGGTGAGTGTGTTGTGTTCCGTAGAAGCAGTTGCATGTGGATTACAATAAAACAGAGGAAATCAGAGTTTCACAAATGAAACTGTGGTTCTAAATTACCAGTGGGTTTGTAAAAGAAGGTTCTGATAGCAAAAATAGAAAAAAGGAAGATGTAGTAACATACAATTCACGTTAACTTGGCTTTTTCTACCCTGTCAGAGTTTTTGAACACAGATAATGGATTCTGTGTGAAATGCTAATGTATTTATTTATCTGTTGGTTTTATCTTGGCAGTTGCTGAGGTTTTTTTCAGGTATGACAGTTTGTGCAGAATCTCCAGAATTGAAATTAACAAGTGTAGGCTAGTGCATTTTAATTGCTTAGATCAGTTTTTATAGATTTTTATAGCTTTAACAAATGTATTTTCTTTCTTCCATAAGGATCACTAACTCTTGAGGATTGTGTGGTTCATATTGATCTGAATTTGGCCAAAGTGATTCATGAGAAATGGAAAGAATCTGTTCTGGTTAGTAGCTTTCTTGCTTATATGGTGTTGCATGCTTGCGCTTGGGTCAGACCATTTGTCTCCATATGTGTTGGTTTAAATGTGTAAGATACGAGTATCCTTGTAAAAACAATAACATACAATGGTAGTTTGTAAAATATGTGGAGTATATCAGCTCATCATGTCGTAATCATCAGAGCTGCGTAAGACACTTCAAGGGATGAAGAAACTGCATGTCATGAGTGCCTCAGTATGAAGCCGGGGTTCTTGAAAGAGAAGGACAATAATGCACGATTTCACTACAAGATTGATCAAAAATTCCACTGGCCAAAAATAATAGGTTTTTGGTAAATTTTTTTGTGTGGTTTATTTATTTAAGTTTATGAATTTTTGACTGCAGGGCATGTTCCTCTAGCTTGATGTTTTTGGAAAGGTAGTTCTGTTTTTTAAACTTAATAATAATTTTTCTTAAATGTACTTCTTTTAAGATAGCCAATCTTTGAGAAATCCTCTGAGACATTCTTTTGAAGGTGGCTTTCTTAGAAGCTAACGCTTGCAAAGTTTCACTGCAAAATTTATAGCTTACTTACAACATTCATGGTTTTACTGTTTTTATTTAGAGGCGTCGGAGGAGAGATGAATCATGTAAGTTGTCTGCAGAAGGTAAGTTATGTATTTCTCTTACTTGTAAAGATACTTAATGCTCATTATAAAAGTATTTAATTATTTGAAACATCAGTAAGTTTGCAAATATTTTGTCTGTTGCAAAAATGATGGGTTCATTTATTAAGCTAAGCTTTTATTTATTGCTCTGAGTTCCATTTACCATTCTCTTACAGAGGAGTGTGGGGAAAAGGAAGTTAATTATAAGCAGACCCAGTAGCCCTAGTTAGCTACAAGCAAAAAGCCTATCATTTTGTATACTTCAGTGAACTTAATAAAGAAGCTCTGCCTGGATCACATAGCTGTTAGATGTGACTTCTGTAATCTCTATAGCAAGGAAAGATGCAGCCAGAGAATTACTAGCAGAGTGAATTTTTTGTAGGTGAGGTAAGGAAGGTCAGGACTATAACATCACTCACATGTTGTTGTCTTTGTCAAAGGAATTGATTGTAGCATGAAGATGAATGCCTTGTTGTCCTGGGTTCAGCAGTGGCAGTCATCTTTTTCTTCTTCATACTAACTGGTGCAGCACTGTGTTTTTGAGTTTTGGCCTGGGAACAAAACTGATAACAAGAATGTTTTTACTTACTGCTCAAATGTTTAGTCTGAGCAAGGACTTTGTGAGCCTCGTGCTCTGCCAGGGAGGAGGGGAGGCTGGGAGGAGGGCTGGAGAAGAAAGTNTGAGTTTTGGCCTGGGAACAAAACTGATAACAAGAATGTTTTTACTTACTGCTCAAATGTTTAGTCTGAGCAAGGACTTTGTGAGCCTCGTGCTCTGCCAGGGAGGAGGGGAGGCTGGGAGGAAGCAGGGACAGGACACCTGACCCAAACTGGCCAAAGAGGTATTCCATACCACAGCACATCAGGCCCAGGATGTAACTGAGAGTTACCCAGAACTACTAGTGCCCTGCAGGGTTGGAGGAGGTATTCGGTCAGTGCTCAGTTGGGGTAGCGAGTTTTCTCTCAGTGGTTGGTGAGATGCTGTATTCTTTTCCCTTGTTATTTCCTTCATCATTATCATTATTGGTGGTAGCAGCAGTGATTTGTGTTATACCTTAGTTACTAAACTGTTCTTATCTCAACCTGTGGAAGTCACATTCTTTTGATTCTCCTCCCCATCCCTCTGGGAGCAGGGGAGGGCAAGAAAGGGGGGTTGAGTGAGTGAATGAGATGCGTGGCTGGGTTTAAACCACGACACTTGTTCTAAAAGTGTTGAGATCTCTGGCAATGCAGTTTTTATTCAGCTCCCAGAAGAAGTGTCCCCTACAGTCGATCCCACTACTTTTGCATGAGACCTGGGTGGAGACTTGGATTGTGTCCTGGGTTCAGCTGTAGCAGTCATTTTTCTCCTCCATAGTAGCTGGTGCAGTGCCATCAAGCCCAATCAGATAAAGAAGGAGAAAAATGACTGCTACAGCTGAACCCATGACAGATTGCAGTGTGGGTGCAAACTCTCTGCTGTTTGGAATGACCAAACAGTGCTGATTGCATTAACTTCTAGAAGTGTAAATTAACAGATTGTTAAGCATCTGTCCTTAAGTTGTAGAGGAAAGGCAGTTAAATATGTAAACACATGAGTCAATAATTCACTTATAAAAGCAGTCAAACCTCCTCACTTTAGTGGGTGTGCAGGGTAGTTAGCAGCTGTAAGATACATCTTGGCACTTGAAAATTTGGTGAGGGAGTCTGAAGGTTTTGCATTTGTTTTACAAAATAGATTAAGATGATCAGTCTTCAGAAAATAGAACGAGGAAGGTGAAAATAATGTGTTGCTCTCTGTTTTAGCATTAATATTAATGTCTTAACAAAACCCCAAACCCTCTAGGTTGAAAAACTTATTTTGGCTTTGTGTGTATAAATAAGCTAATAACTGCTTTATTTGTCTCCTCATTTTTATTCCTGTTAAGGTCCTACTGTGATTCAGCAGATAGATACAGATGACTCAGAAATGCTGTTATCTCAGACTGCAGACAGTAAAATACAGAAGAAAAAAGTGAGCTGGGTAACTGGCTCATCTAACAACATACAGACTAAAAACCCAGCAACATCAGACATTTTCCCTTTTATGGATCACTGGAATGCTCAGATTCAGAAAGTTTCTCTCAGACAAATAATTTCTGAAGAAATAGCTATGCAAGAGAAACAGGACCTGGTATGGATAGCACCATTTTTAATGCAATTTAAGTTCATTACTGTTAATGAACCAGAGTATGTCTTACCTGGTGACTCATCTTTGTGCTGCTGATTCCAGCCTAAATGCCTAAATCAAATGCATGCCAATTGGGATTGTTGATTGTGGTGATACAGGAATTTGCCTGTGGTAGATGTTTCTCTTTTAAAAATTCTCATTTTAAAATGTAACATTTTGGTTGTTTCACAAACAGATCATGGTGCATTTCACTCTCCAGGTTAGCATTTGGGTTTGGTTGAATTGTTTTTCTGATTACTCGCCTAAAACCAAAGATCAGTGTGAATTCTCACGCCTATTGGTAAAGCAGTGTCAAAACCAGTTCCTAATTGTTCTTAATTAGCTCTCTGCCTTGTTTGCTTTAGAAGTGGATTGGAATGATTTTAATATTTTTTAAAAGGAGAACCCACAACATTCCTGACAGATAAGACATTAAAAGAAGTAACTGAGGGTAACACCAAAACAAGTTTCTGTAGCCACTTGTCAGAAGAAAGTAATTTTGTAAAAGATTTTGGGTAATTCTGTATCTTAAACATAGTTCCCATACCCTGGCTGATTGGCCTGTGTGCAGTATGCCCTCTACTGCCGGCAGCTGCTTGGAACAGGCATTCTAGTTTGTTACTGATAAGTAGCTATCCTTAAAGAAGAGGAGCTTTGTTTCTGCTGGTATAGGAAGCTGGATGGATTAGCCTGTCCCTTGAAAGAATGGCTTGTGGATTCTTTCTTTGAACTGCTTACTGATAATAACAACTGTGGGTTACTGATAATAACAACTGTGATGCTCACAGCTTTATTTACAGTTTGGATTCATGGAGCTTGGCTTTGTTTTGTTTGTCTCTCTTTTTTTTTTTTTAATCTGAGTGCTGGAATGATCAGTCTGATTTATTCTGGGCTGTAATTATGGTTTTCTTCTCAGCATGACTTCACAATATGAGCATTTATTACAATACCCTCAGATACACCAACAAACTTGTTTACGCTTTTTAATACTAAGATGTTGTTTCAACCTCAGGCTTTCGGTATAGCGCAGAGAAGTGAACTTTGTGCAAGCTTAGCATTGGACTAAATAGACTAGCTGGGAATGCATTCCAAAATCTAAATTCCTCCTAAAAAATCCTCCTTTTACTTTGTCCATTATGAGGGAGCTCCAGCTGCATTACTTCAAATGACTGCAGAGTACTGTACAATATAATACAACATACAGTACAGTATAATACATATACTGTACAGTATAATACAACTTACCTGTCCCTACTTTATTCTCATCAAGTTAGTGTGACAGCTGATATGGGCATATTGTCTTTGCTGTGGGTGCATAACTACTGAGTAGATACATCTTGCAATCTTAACAAATAACAGTGAAATTAGATTAGCTCCTCTATTACTGTATTTTGTTATAATCAAGAATTTTTAATATTTTTTTCTTTGACTTCTGGGTAGAATCGTGTTCCTTGTATGGCTAGAAAAGACTGTGCTGCTAAACTAAAGGAGAAGCAACTTTTTGAGATGTTTCCAACTATTAGTCAAGATTTCTTAATGGATATCTTCAAGGACAATAAGTAAGAAATCTTTCAAGTTCTTTGTAAAAATGGTATTTGGTAACAATCTGTATTGCACAGTTACTGTCTTAAATATTAGGAGTTAAGATATTGCTAAGGAATGGCTTTCTCCAAACTAGCAGACTTTTGTAGCTCTACATAAGAGCAAAACTAGCTTATGTTAAAAACAAAAAGCACATAAAAACTCTATGTCTAGGCTTGTTTCTTTTATGGGAGAGTAAACAGTTTATTTCCTTGGGAGAAGAATGCCTCTGGGTGTTGACTTCTGACTGAATGTCAGTGGAACTACATATTTGCTGTGGATATGAGGTTTAAATCAAGTGGGAGGAATTAGTGGAGGTGGTAATAGTGGGTTTGCAGGAAATGGCATCTGCCCAGAGGGAGAACTACCATCACCTGATGTTAGCTGTAAGTACTCTTCTGGTTACTACAGCAGCTTTGAAGAAATGAGCCATTTCTCAATCTCTTTCTGATGACATTCTCTCTTCTGCATTATATTTCTGGGGTATGTGGGTACCTTCTTAAATCCAAGTTTGTGAGAACTGAACTTTCTTCCAAGAGGGACTTCTTTTTTCATCCTTGGCAAATTGAATGTCTTTATATGTGGGTTTGCACGCATACTTGTCAGTCTTTCTGCTTGTCCATGTTGTTACCAGAACCTTTCCTTGTGGAATGTTTAAAGTATGTCATACATTTCTGTAGCTCAAACATTTCACCATCTCTTCTTTTTCACATTCTAAATTCTCTTCATAATGTTGACCTTCCAAAAATCTGTCTTTACTTTTGATCAGTCTTCTTGTCTGCTTAATAAACAGCAGGAAGAATAAAGAAGAATGAGGGCTTATTAGAAATCTGATGGCTGCTAATGTCCTGTTCTCATTTCATTAATAACAAAGCTCGACTGGAAATACAAGGATTTCCCTGCTTTAATGGTTTCAGAAAGCTGCGCTAGTTTTAAACTACTTTGTACTTACTATCACTGACCAGAGAAGATTTAAGATGACGTAACTTACCCAGGCCAAAAAGCAGTGTTTACTTCTAAACTAATGTCTGTTTGATTAAGGTAGGGTGTAATTTACTTAAGTATTTCATTGTTCTTTTGATATTCAAGTGCCTCATAATTATATTTCAGTCAACCAAGGCTGCATGTGTGTTAGTGCCAGTAATACAGTACAGTGAGCCTTCAAGCCTTTTTGCAGTAAGGTGGAAAATTCCATTCCAGTGCTTTATTTCCATTGTAATCTATTTCTGTAACAATATCAAGGTTTGTAATATGTATTTTAATAAATGTAGAAGCTATTAATAGATTTGTAAAATCACAGATTTTACTTATCCTTCACAGCTACTCTTTAGAACAAACCGAACAGTTTCTGAGCTGTGTTCTGGAGGCAGATCCTGTAAAAACAGTTATAGCTCAAGAAAGCATTCAGCAAAGTGAACTGGTTTCATCCTGCAGTGCTGCAAAGAACCGGGAGAAGAAGGTATTTTCGTTTGGTTGTTGTTTGTGTTTTTTTTAAATAGTAGCTACAAACATACCCAAATCTATGTTCTTGAAAACACCCTACAGTGCATACTTAGCTTTGACATTTTGAATTCCTACAGGCAAAAAAAAGTAAGGAAGAGGATGAACCTTTGAGTGAAATACTTCAAAGAATTGAGTATCCACAGTATGATGATTTAAGAGCAGAAGCTTTTTGTCACCAGCAAAAGAGACAGGAATGTTTGAAAAAGGCCGGGGAGGCCCATTGCATGGGTATGAAGTCTGTGGCAGCATTTTACGCTCATCAGGTAAATGTAAACATTGTGCTTTTTGCCTGAGTTTGTAGAGGTACTTAAATACTGAATTGGAAGTTATAAGAAAAGCATTGTGCCTACTAGAGTTGATAAATTTGCTCAATTACTGTTTCCTATGTAAGTGTTGTATTGAGAATCACCGTACAAGTAAACTGGCTTTCACTAGTAATGATACTAATACAGGAAGCTGATGTAAGTAGATTCAGTGCAAGATCTTGTGAAAGATGGTATTTAATGCTCAGTCACATGTACTTGTTTGCTCATAGATCTCATTCTCATGTCCAAATACTTGCAAGCAACAAGATTTTGTCCGTGTGGTCTGGCCACATTCATTCATGTGTGACGTGGACTGCAATGAAAAGCAGTTTTCAGATCCTTCATATGTCCCTTGGGTTCCTCTTTATTGGTGATGAACTGTTTTTAGAAGTCTTCTGTACTTTTTAGGAGTATTAAAAGGGCAGATCTTAAAAGTATCTTTTGCCTCAGAATCTTTTGCCTCAGAATCTTGCTTACTTCATCCTCTGTAGATCCTGTGCAAGATTGGGCCTGTTGTCTTTGCTTCTTCATTCTATCTTTATGGGTACAGTCTGTCTTGGGCTGAGATGAAGTGTGGTATGGTATGCCATGGATTTTGCCATCCATCTAGTTTTAGAACGTAGATCTATTGCTGATCAGTCTTATGTGCTCTGGCCTTGGAGCACAGACTCTCTGGTATTGATTCAAGCAGATTTCTTGGTATATACCACTTTGATTACAGTTGGTTGTTGTTGCTGATCAGATTCTTGATTATAAGTATCAACTGTTCTTGTAAATCATAGAATCATAGCATACCAGGTTGGAGGGGACCTCAAGGATCATCTGGTCCTACCTTTCTAGACAAAGCATGACCTAGACTAGATGTTCAGGCACCCTGTGGAGCCAAACTTTAAAGTATCCAACATTGTGGAATCTCCATGTTTAAACACTGACAGGCTTGGGACATCAAAATGTTCTGTACAGTGGTTTCTTGGTGCCTTCACATGAGACCATTGATTCACACCACTTTTAAAAAAAGTCTGTTACAAATATCTTTCCTCTGATGTAATAGCAAATAAGATTTTGTTAAAAATTCACATTATAGAAGAATTTAGTTTTAAGTATGAGTTGCATTATGATAGAACAAAATTGGAGTAGTGGAATCACTTGAATTTGCTTATTATCTTAAAAAAGCTCTCATGCAATTGGTATAAAATCACTCTAAATGTTTAGATTGTTACTGTGTATGTAGGAAGTACTGATTATTGGACTTTATAAAGAACACTTTATGTTCTTGGTTCATGAATTCTTGAAGTTTTGAGATATTTTAAATGAAGGTCTGCATAATTTTAAATAGGAATCTAAGCCCTGTCTTTCTTTTGTTCATAGGCATAACAAATACAGTGGGGAAATATATTACATGTTTTCTTTCAGGTAATAAAAAGGCACACTAAGCTACCTTTATTAATGAATAATACTTGATGCTTGGTGGTGTTAGCCTGTCTAGGGAATCCTCTGCAAGTATGAGTTACAGAGCTGATGTCTGTAATGTAATACATGTCAGATGATCCATTTTAAGAACAGGCTGTCACTTCATTCTCTTGGGCCCTTTTCAGTCCAATACCTGGAGTCAAGTCTTCCATTCCTTTTCAGATCGTGCTTACAGATCTTTGAAGACATAATTTGGTGCTTCAGTCTCTCAGATATTACCAGTGTAAGGTTCAGAGGATATAGTTGTTACTTCTTCACTGTGTAATGTGAATAGCCCTGTACTGCTCCTTGCCACTAATTCCAACAGGGACTGCATTGACTTTGTCAGTCATAAAAGGTTTGTCAAAAATGTAAGGATAGATAACAAGCAACTCTTTAAAAGGAAAGAAAGAAAGAAAATCAGCCTCTGAGTGTTTGCCTTTGGCTTGTTTGATTTTTAGGGAATGCTTTGAGAAGAATTAACCTCAACTACCACACTCAGCAGGTTCTTCCTGAGTTGTTGGGACATTTTCTCTGACATTGCTTCACTAAATTTTTAGCAAAATATTCACAGAAAAATTCTGTGGTTAGGATAATAAATGTGGAAATCAGCATGGAATGTAACTTTTTAGCTTATGTAAAGGCCTTATGGGTTTGTGCCTTTTCTGGCTTTTTTGTTTTCCTCCTTGTAAAGCTTTTGTTGTGTCAGTTTTGACTAGTTTCTTAAGGACAGATTTCATGAAATCTCCTTGTGAGTAGGTCTCACTGAGCCTCTTCTACAAGTTCTGTTGGGATTATAAATTTTACTGCTTCAAACTGTGAGCTAAAACCACCCTGCCAATACTGTCATTTTTAAATGAACCAGCTGTGTGGAGCTTAGATTATGTCTCGGCATGTAACAGTTGCTGTGCTTATGAATAAAGGGTCGCCTTCATGAGCAGAAGATGAAGGAAGCCAACCATGCAGCTTCTGTGCAAATCTTTGAGAAAGTAAATACTTCCTTGCTGCCTATGAATGTGTTGGATCTGCATGGTCTCCATGTGGATGAAGCAGTGAATCAGTTGTCCAGAGTGCTGCAGGAAAAAAGTGAAGGTAGGATTAAGCTAATATTTCTTGCCCCTAAAAGTTATTCTCCTAATTTTCTGCAGAGAAATTATGATAGATGCCATGGATTTGTTGGTTGGTTTGGGGTTTTTTTTGACATGGCAATGATGCATTTTCCTCTCTGTCTTGCTTTGCATCACTTTCCCCAGCTTCATATTGCTTTATCAGAACTCTGTTGCCTTTTTAATCTTTGAAGAAAATTCATGATGTTGGAATTCTAACCACAATGATTACATTGTCTTCAGCTTTTTCATGAAAGTGTCTGATTTAAGCTATTTGTCAGTAACTTTCCTATCAGTTTGCCAGCAGGATCTCTTGAGATCAGAATACTACTGCTCCCTAAATGCTCCCTAAATTTTGTGCAGTTTTGCTTGAAGGCTTGCCTTTTTTCCCAGTGGAGTGTTCTTGCTGCAGAGAGATACGTTTTCTGCATTATTACTTTACCCTATAAATTTAAGCACACTGGGAATGCTTTTATAAGAAATATTTCTTATGCAAGGTACCACTGCACAAACCCAATTTGTTGGAAACGGCTACTCCACACAGCAGGAACAAAAGTGTTCAGTAGGGCCTTGGATAATCCTTTTCTTTCACTATACATCAGAGACTTAAATTGCATTGTCTTGTGCTATTCCTAAAATGACATTTGTATACTTTAAGCTGTAACCTAATGCTTTTTCGAGCTAAATTTCTTGAGTTGCACTTACATCAGGTGTCCTGAAATAATGGTAGGGGCTCTCTGTTCAGTCAACTGAACTTAAGTCACTTCAACTTAAAAAAAGTTCAGTGTGAATACATGGGAAAGGGATCAATGGCAGGCTGGCAGGATTAACAGTAAACTAATGTAAAACCCAAAGAATGTTGAGAGAGGGCATTTGGGGAAAGATGTCATGTGAACTGGTAATCTTGAGCTGTCAAATCTTGGCTTGTTATGAGAATCCAGTTTAATTTCTGTTTTTCCTCTTTTTCAAAGTGTTAATCTAGACTGCTGTGATCTCTAAGAAAGGAGCAGTTTCTTTTCTTATCAGGGCTAGATGTCCTAATAAATCTCATGTGATATGTTGATATATTGACCCACATGTCACAGCATAGCAGAAGCTAGTCCAAATAAGTGTGATGTAAATGGGTGGATTTATATTTTCCTCCTCCTTCCTTTATCCAGAAAATGTTATTTCTTTACTCACATTATGTTTAGATGAAACATGAAACAATAGGGAGAAGTGTCGCTTAAAAAGTAACCAAGTTACACCCACCTCTTTTAATTTTGTAATTTTAATTTAGATCACAGGATATAAATTCCAAGTGAGGATCAGATGACAGAAAGAGTAAAGCTGCTATGAAATTAGAAGGATTTTGTGATGATCACAACATGTATATTGCAGGCAACCTAGACTTAAAAAGCTTGACTATGCTTCTTCAGAGTATCTTTTTCAGAAGAGGGGGAAAATGGCTATGTTTATGTAAAAGAGACACAGCCAGCATGGGAAAGCAAGGTTCTAAATCACCAGTGAGAGTTTTCAGAAGAATGGAAGGAAAGGTCATACTGAATGCCAAGTCTCTCTGCTCAGGGAAAATCTTAACCGTTACAATCCCTGCTGTAACAGAATACCAGCAGACCGGTGGTAAACCGTATCTCTGTGTTATCACGGGAAGAGGAAGCCATAGTCAGGGAGGAGTTGCTCGCATCAGACCAGCAGCTATGAGATACCTCACAAGCCACAACTTCAGGTGAGTTTAGATTTGTGTTCTGATACATTTTTTTTTCTTAGCCCACATTTAACTAACTGAAAATTGAAGTTAATTTTATAATACTGATAAACTACTAAACAGATCAAAGCAGGTCTGCTGTTTCAGACTAAGTCTTCTGTTCAGTAATCCAATCCAAATGTGTGACATAATGCCATCTTATACACTTCACCTATGAAATATTAGATCCTTTCCTCTGAGATAGATGAAAACACTGAATTAAATTTATCTAACATAGTTTAACTACATATTTCCATTAAGTTGTTAACCCTGATTTTTATTGGTCTCCAGTAACTACTTTAGTGCTTAGCTTCTTATGTGGGACAGCAATTTAACAAGTCTGGGTTGGCATCAATGTGCTGCTTTTTCTGTATAGGAATGTGTGAAGGTGACTGTAATGGTGGGACTCAGAAACGGAAAAGACTTCCCTTCTGATTTCCTTTTTACTTTCTATGGAAGACAAGGGAGAAAATCTGTTTTTAAAGAGGGAATCTAAGGGGAGTGGGAAAAAGAGCAAATTAATGTAACCAAGAATATTGGCCAGCATATTTTTTTCCTTAAATCTTCCTCTTAGTTCCTGCTGTTCCCAGTTTTTCACCTCTCTAGATCCTGTAAAATCCTTAACTGTCACATCCAAAGGACATGATGCTGATTTCCTGACTCTCACCTGCATGCATACTTGACTGAGAGAACCTCACCACTTCCCATATGTTTGATGAGGGCTGAAGGAGGTGGCATTGCACATAGCTTTCATGTTGAAGCTTCATCTTTTCTTGTTTACAGGTTCACTGAAATAAAACCAGGGTGCCTGAAAGTCATGCTGAATTGAAGGGTTGTCGAGAAGAGGAATACAGGAACCGAGGTGTCGGATCACAGCTAAAAACTTTTTGAACAACCGCCGTAGTATTTTGTAATCTGTTTTAAAAGATGATATTTTATTAGAAATGGTCTCAATTTACAGCAAGTGTTTTTGTCAGCGTGTTTCCAAGAAAACTTTTGTGTGGAATGGATGCTTTTTTGAACCTGCAAAAAGAAGACACTCGCAGGATTTGAAGTCTCAGAAACGCAGATTAAGAATTCTGCTGAGCAGTACATGATATTTTAAAGGGAAGTTAAGGTACAATTTTTAAATATAACTGTCTTCTCAGTAGAGCCAGGCTGTGTTGTCTGACCCTCACGCATTTTAACTGCTGTAGATTCTATGCTTTTACACCATAGTACTTTGTATGAAGTTATTTTGTAATTCAGAACTTTGTGCTAAACCCTTGAGAAGAGCACGGGGGAGATGGGAACTGGGCAACTACTGATATTTCAAATCCAGTTACAGCTGAGTGCTAAATATTTCCAGGTTTATTCAAAAGTCTCATGACTTTTTAGTGAGGGGTTGACCAGTTCTGTTGTCCTTTTTCCATTTTAAACTTCTCCGGATACTGATGGATGTTGCATATAAAGAACTGTGCATTAAGACCAGCTGGGAGTTTGGTAATTTTGCAGACTTAACTGTGATCTATGAAAGGGCAAAGTACAACACTGTAGTTCAATCTCTACTTTTGCATAGCTAATACTGTAATTTTACAGTATTTATGCAGAAGATGCCCTAAACTTTTTTCAACATCTACTGGACTAAAACCGTTTCTTCCTTTATGGCTTTTTAAATGGAGCAAATTGAGTACTGTTTCACTTTACAGGTGTCTAATAGTGACGTGTCTTCATTCTGTGTGTATTTAATTTGGTGATTTCCTTGTAGAAAATATGATTGTCAGTGAGACTTTTTAACTGTATTTTTAAGGTCAAAGTGAATACTAATACTACAGTAGTAATTGCTTAACTGGAAAGTCTGGGAATACAAAAGTTATTCTGTAGGTGGTGGTGCATCAGCATCTAGAAATACCTGTGTAAAAAAGCAAAACAACAACAAAAAACCCCAAACACTCCTCCCCATTTAAATATAAACATCAGTATTGTGGCAAGTGTTTCCAGTAAGCAATCAAAAACTTTTTAAGTAGAAATATCTTCTAGCATGCATTACTTTTTTATTTACATCTTTGCCTCTTGAAAGGCATACAAGTTTTTTGTTGTAAGGCTTTCTCAGAAACAGGTATGAGTTGTGTATTAGGAGCAATATTAATAGGTTAAGGATTAAGGGGAGGGTTTATTAGTTTGAAACCACTTTTGAAGTAATTTTTATCTATGCATACATATGCATGCAGAATTTGTGTATAAATCCATATATATGTGCAAGTTCTGGCATTTGTGTGCATGAGGAGTAATAAGCAAGGCACTTCTGTGAGAAAAGCTGTGCACAGAAATAGGTTTCACTTGAAAATGTGTCTGTGTAAGTTGCTGACAAACTGAAAGATACGCTATTTCCTAAATACCTGTATTTACTATAATATATACACAGTGAATGCAATATACACTTAAAAATGAGTTTGTCATGCTTCAACAGATAACAGTCATCTTTTCATGGTGACTTCAAGTGGAAGAATTGCTTGAATAACATTTAATCAAAGGGACTTTTACTGGAATAATAGTCATAATATTTTTTGAGGTACTTAGTTCATCTGAATCATGTCCTTTCTCGTTTTTCTTTCTGGGCTGCTCATGTAACCGGTAGGTAAAATACAAAAAAGTCTGTGCTCCACAAACAGCGTTAGCAGAGCTGTTTCTCCCACTGCATGAACTCCTGTGCAGTGAAGTCCATACTCTGCCCTTTGTGACAGTGCCTAAATGGACTGAGATGTCACTTAGGCACTTGGACTTGAGACAGAAGTTCAGACTGTAAGTCCAGGGGTGCAGATGCTAGAATTGCCTCAGTGAACTTAGGATCTTTCTTTTGGACCAAGGAACTTCCTTCTGCTCCTGAACAGGTTTTCCTTGGTGCTACTGTTTATATCAAATGGAGATTCAGCTTTATGGGACAAGTCTTTAAAGTGGAGTCCCTGTTGTTTGGCTCGGGTGGCTGAGTTGCCCAGCCAGTGTATGCTCAGAAGTGTTGTGTGTTGAGCTGCTGGATGCCCAAGCCCTACAGTGATCTGGTTGTAAACAGGGAAGTGGCAATACTTCCATCTGGTTTGAGAGTGGGTCTGGTTCACTCGGCATATTCATACCTTTCCTGACATGGGCAATGATTGCTTAGATTGCAGTTCAAAAGACAGACAGAATGAGTAGTTGTCTTACCCATCTGTTCATAATCTAGTTGTTGACAAGTTTACCCTGGAGATAAAAACCACAGCTTTTTACCTGCTTCTGGTTTAGCAGAGGGATGGTGATTGAGTTTGACTCTCACTTCCCTAGAAAATGCATAACCAGTGTGCTCAGGGGTATTCTTGAAGTCACCACTTCCTGAGCATCTTCCAAAGTCATTACTGCAAGATAAAAATCAAGGGGACAAAAGAGATTAAAGACTAAAAATTGTATAAACTTATAGTCTGGAAGAGGATTAGAACTCTGCAGAAAAGGAGGTTCAGTGTACTTCCATATTATTTTTTCATCTCTTAGACCTATTTGAATAAAAGCATAAAAATGTTCAGGGTAAAACCTCAGCTCCATCCATCACTAGGAGAGTTTTTCTCCAGTCTGTCAAAGTCAGCAGAGGAGTACATAGTTTAAGAGCAATTTGGAGTGCTTCTTGCTCTCCTTCTCTCCATTGTCCTCTTGGATACAGGTTGGAGTTCACTAAGGTACTCTGAATACCCTGTGTGGTTATAAACTGATTATTCACCTGTCAAAGGTTGTGTGATCACAGGCTGAACTTTAATGAATGATGATGGTTTAAATTCATTAACATGGGCGCTGACTGAAGCGATCAACTTTATTGAAGTTAGTGTCAGAGCCTTTATCAGCTTTGGCAACTCAGAGTGACTCATTGCAGTTCCAGCTCGGAGGAAACATAATGAGCTTAGTCTCTTCCATATGACGTTGAGCATGTGCTTAGAAGCTATGCTGAGCTGGATACACAATGGAGCAGAAGATCAGCGCACAAAAAGAAAGAAAGTGAGACTTATTAGTAAGGACTTCCATGCCTTCAGCTACTTGCCAAACTGTCCAGAAAAAAAACACTGGACTTCTTGTATTTCTTTGACTGTTTTATAATGTACAGTGGATGAATTATAACATGTATAATTGTTTCAAAATGGTACTTCAAAGTAGGTTACATTTTAGAACTTTCAGCCTTTCTGATGTCTTTTGCAATTACATCAGTGAGAATCCCGAGGTATTGTGTAAATTCTGTATCATCTTACACTTTTAATGAAAATAGCATTTACCAGTATTGCCACCAGCACTCTGAAATAACGTGTGACTGTTAAAATACCTATTTTGTGTACCACTTTTAATCCTATTCTTCAACAGTGGTTGTGATGACTGGTAGCTTTTAATACATGACTTTTGGGGTTCTTTTTTGCAAAATATTTTAACCTTTATCCTATTTTTTCATTTAGGAAACTTATCTTTTTGTGTGTGCATATATGTATATATACACACACAAATATTTAATATTGTGCTAGAATTGATGAATCGTCTTACAGTGAATTAAAAAACAAAGACCCAGAGGTGCAATGAAGAAAGTTGTTCTCCTGAGTAACGTGTTTAAAATACGTTGATTGTGAAAGTCGTGGGGCAAAAGTGAGGGGTTTTTTTAAATATTTCAAGATACCTTGACAATACTTTAATGACTTCTGCTTTTAATGGTATGTGGTACGATTGTATTTAAACTTCACGTTTTTGTAGGCCTGTTGAAGGACAGACATCTCAGGCAAAGTTTAACTGGCATTTTTTTTTTTGTGGCTGTTGGAAACCATTGTGACCTGGGAATTTCCATTTAAATAGTGTCCAGATGCTCTAGTCAAAATCTAGAACATCACTAGAACTAGAACATCTGGAACATTACTGTTGTGGGTATGTGGAATGTCAGTGAAGATCTTGTAGGCTTAGCAGAACATGTACTCTTCAGGTTTTACTTGAGGAGGTGAAAAGTAACCACATGGTTACTTAATCTTGTCACAAAATGTGGTGGGTAGACAGGAAAATAATTTAGTTGCTGATAATGGCAAAGAAGGATCATCATAAATGTAACATGAGAAATTATACATAGACTGTATATTACTGATGCATATGTCTTCAAACGCAATTCACATTTCCAGAACATATTGTGCTCTTTGTGGAGCCAAGGAGAGGATAGAGTATCAGCACTGTAACAAAGAAGAGTTGGTTGACTTACCACAATTCCCAGGTACCATGTTCTCTTAGAAAAGCTCACACAAAGCCCAATATTCTTGCTATTTCAGCTAAATAAACTCTGCAGAGGATTAAATGACTATATGCGAATATACTTGTGAAAAGACCTAGTTTTGCAGCTACCAGTTGTAAAAGCTCTTAGGACCAGTACCTTGGAAAGATACAAATGTCTATTTTTAAATTAAAAATAAAAATGCTTTTTTTATTTGTATAAAGTTGTAATTTTGCTGTTAACTGTAACTTTCATTTTTTACTGAAATACAGTTTTGTAATTTGCATTTAAAATTTCTTATGTGAAAGGATTTACAAACTCTAGTTTAATAAAGGATTTTTGCCACAAGTATAGCCTTCTGTCTTTCCTTGGAAGACTACATTTCAGCTTGTGACAAATTTTGTCAAATAGTAGTCTTGGAGTTCTGCATGAAAGCCACTTGCCTTGACTTCAGTTTGCCATCTGTAAGGGAGATGAAGCAACCATCTGCGGGCATAAAGAGGAACAGATTTGTGGCCTGATTTTAAGTGTTATGAGTGGGCGCTGAATGCTCACATTACTGAAAATGAGGGTCATGGTTTCAGGTTTTTTTGGCCTGAAAATGCTGAAGAGATGCTATTCAGGCCTCGCTTATCTTGTGGGAGAGTGAGGGAGTGGTATATGTCGAGGGAAGGGGGACGTATGGCCACTGTCAAGATGAGAGTTTGCGGGAGGGAAGTGTTCTGGATAGATCTCATTTAGCAAGACCCCATGGGTCAGGGGCAGTGATGAGGCAGTGGTAGGTCAGCTCCTTAGCAACATTGCTGTATCATTGTGGATTCAGAGCTAGTAAGCCTGGCTTTTACCAAGCCTGCTCTGTACAGATCAACTAAGCTTTTGTTGTGTCATGTTCCTGGAAGTGTGTGGAAAGACATACGAGAGCAAAGTGCTGGCTAGACTCCAGTCTGTTTTATTAGCTGAGGTTGAGGACAACTGGCTTTGACCCGAGTTAACTCCTGCAGAGTCATTCCTATGACTTCACTGCCTTGTAGCTTGAATAGACTGTGTTTGTACTGATAAACTGTTCAACAGAGCAGGGAAAGCAGGTTTGGGGAGCACATGAATGTTTAGCGGATGCTGGCTTAAATCTGAGAGTGGCTGATTCTGAGCCACAGCTACTAGACCACAGAATTGGCAAACATCTGGTTAGTTGTGTGCTTCTTACTTAGAACTCCCTGCTCTGTTAGTGTGGCTCAAGGCCCATCTTGGGATTCAGTCTCTCAAATTGTCATGTTTTAAAATGGAGATACTGCTACTGGAGTTGCTTTCTTTGTGGAGGCAGAACAGCTGTTCATCGTAGAGACCTGCCTTTAGTCCTGTCCTTGTTAACACTGTTCATCCTGAGTCACCAGCTTCTGTTGCAGGCCATGCCCTTATTTCCCTTCTGTGCTGGGCTAGCTCTGAGCTCCTTTCTGCTTGCAGCTGGGAGCTTGCTCTGGCACTGAGGATTTCTGACAGCCCTTCTCCCCTACTTAAAAGTGGGAAATGGAGTATTTTAGTCTGTTCTTACTTAGCAAAATGATTCCAACTTTAAGGCTGAAAATTGAATTGTGGTAAAATAAAAATATGACCTGAGGCAAACAGAAAATTTCATCTCAGATCATTAAACTATAATTAAACAGTGTGTCTGTTGGTGAAACACATCGGGTAGCTCGACAATAGGTGGTGCCCTTGCCAATGGCATCGAGTGATGGTGGCAACAGCTTTTAGCCTGCCAGTATCACAGCTGTTGTTTCTCTGTATGACATGTTCTGAAGGATGTTATTACACATCACGTGCTGCTCGTTTCTTCCTCGGAGGGAGAATACTGTATTTGGAGTAATGTTCTGGTGACTTCTTTTTTGTTCTTTACAGGTGGGTGTGGTGGAGTTTGTTTTCAAAATCTACTCCTCTGCGCTAAAGAGGGGGAAGACAAGTTCTTATTTGCAGTCAGGTTTGAAGATGATAATGTTGGGATTTCTCCTTTAGCTAACCTGGTTTGCTTTTTGTAGTTTAGTTCTCTGGATGTATGGACGAATCAGTCTGTTTGGAGACTGAAACAAAGATGTGCTGTTTGGTGAAGTCCTGTCCCACTGTGGGTGTTAGTAGTGACACAGTGTCTTCTTGAAAACCCTTGTGGAGAAGGACCCTCTTGATGTTGCTTGACTTTGTGCATTACAGGACCTGGCTGGGCTAGCAATGGCTTCACAGGATTTGCTGTCATTCATTCTGCAGGATAGGTCAGGAGATAAAGTTCCCTTCTTCCAATAGCCTGAGAGGCTTTTACACAGATTTGGGACATGCCATATTTTGAGGATTAACTCAAAGAGCTATTCCCATAAGCAGGGTCCATGTTTGTCCTGAATGACAGTTAGGAGCTTTGGAGAATCCACAAATCTTTACTACCCCTGGGCCAGTCTACGCTGTGTCCCTGAGTGCTGGAGAGCTGAATGTGGTCTGCAGCCTTTCTCTCTCCTGACGTGGAAAACACATCAGGAAGATGGTGAGGAAACCAATGGGGCAGAGAGGTACTCTCTGAGCTGTAAGAACCTTAGAAAGAAGCTCCATGGAAGCATGTGAATGGGCCACAATGCCAGGCACAGGCCCTGAATAAGCTGTGGGGAGGGCTGCTTAATGGATCCAGATCAGTACCAAGGAAGTGTGATGAAGAAAGGCCTATTATACCACGAGAGGCTTTATGCTGGAGGGTAGATGATGGCATGGAGTAGGGGCATGCCAGTGAATGGAGAGTATGGCAAACACCAGAAGGGATCTGCAAAAGCTGGTAGGGGGAAGGTGTGGTGGGGCGGGTGGACAGTGCAGAGGTATCTGGGAGACCCTGAGGTGCTGCAGGATTATGTTGTAAGGTACCACGCACAGATGGGGCACTACTGCTGGGGCAGCCTATTCCATCAGCTCCATCAGAGCAGTGCTGGTACATCTAAACCAGCATCTCCAAGCTGACTGTCACTGGGATGTGCCATTCAGAGGTCTTGCTCTGCTAGGGCTCAACATCCTCTGAGCGACTTGTTTTGTACCATGTTCAGGTTTTGGGGTTTCTTTTAGCTTTATGTAGCTTTCATATTTTAAGAATGCTACAGATCTTTGTCTTGATAGAGACAAAAACTGTGTTGCAGACTTTGGGGGTGTGATGGGAGGACTTGCAGGTTTGGTAGCTTTTTGGCAAAAAAATGGGCCTTTTGACACCCATTCCATTTAGGATTTAGGCAATCCCTGCTGCTTCATGGTTTGAAAAAGCAGCTATGTATCCCCAGTGCCACCAGCATTTTCCATGGCCTGAGCCCACTGTGCTGTCATGCTGTGTGATCTTCAACTCAAATTGAGGGCTGAGGGGAGCACAGGATGAAAGCCACCATCTTGCTTACCTCCCACTTGTTCTAAGCTGGTTTGTGTCCTCTGTCATGGCACTGGGTCTAAAACTAGATTTGTGTACTCCCTGTGACTAGGAAATGCTTTATCATGTAGCTCAGGAGACATCTTGCATGACTTGGGGAGTGCTAAAATAATAGTGTAACCAGTAAATAGTATAAATAATAGTATAAATAGTAAAATAATAAAATAGTAAATACTAAAATAATAAATATAAATAGTAAATTCTTCTATGTGATCAGATTGTGTTATCTGTAACTTTCTTTGGGCAGTGGGACATTGCACTGTGGCATGCTGCTAAGAGAACTGCTCTTTCTACAAGCTTGGTAAGCAGCTGTATGGTTCATTATTATTTTTGTGTTATTCTGAGAAACAGGATCCTCCTTCTTACACACCTGTGCCTGGTTATTCACACTGGAATATCCTCTGCCTGCACCACACATTTGATTGACGTGGCCTGTAAATGGAGGAACGGTAGTCCTGCCAAGCCATGCTATGGGAGCTCTTTGTAACGGTGTTTGCTCTGTAGCTAACTCACAAGGCATTGCCTTTGATTCCCATCTCTAAGTCAGGGTAAAAACAGCCTTCCTCACCTGTGCGTCCTTCTTGCTTTTCCACATTATCCCCTTTTACTGTCTTGCAGTTTCAGCTTTCTGGTATTTATCAAGATAGCAATGTAAAGTTTGTATCTTGATACACTTCAGGGGAAACAGAATGTCCCCGGAGGGATGATGTACCCTGGCTGGCAGGGGGGCTTTCCCCAGAGAGTGCTTTGGGAGCAATTCAGGGCATCTATATCCGGCTCCTGTTCTGAGCCTTCTTGTGGGGGAAACATCTCCGTGTTCACAGAGTAGAAATGATCAACTGGCTGGTGAAGCGGGGAGCCTGAGACTGCGTGGTGTGACTATCCCCACCTTCAGAATGGGAGCAAGGGGGAAAAACACATTCGAAATAAAACCCACTGCTGCCTTCACCTCGCTGCTTTTCCCAGGAGGAGCTCCAAGGGCTGCTGACTGTGCTGGGGAGGAAGCCTTGGTGTGTGCTGCCATGTGCTTCCCTGCCAAGGGCACCCCGCGGCTGGGCAGCGCTGTGGGACTGAAGGTGCAGGCTGTGACCGGGAGCTGTGTGCTGGCCGCTGATGGTGCTCTTGTTAAGCTGCCCCGAGCGCGGGGTCCTGGGGCGGGGTGCCACCGCCATGGCGGCACCTGGGAGTGCTGGTGGCAGGGAACGGGGAGCCGGGGCCGGGCTGGTGAGAAAAGCTGCTTCCTCCAGCACTTCGCTGCTGTGACAGCTCAGATCTGTCCTCTCGGGCAGCGTGAGACGAGCGTTTCCTCAGCGCTTCCGGGCTGGGGCAGCAGTGCCGGTGAGCACCCTGGGCAAGGCCTGGGTGAGCGCAGGAAGCTGACCCGGCCCTGAAGCCATGGGGTAGCCTCGTGTTGGATGTGAGTTCACAGAGAAAACCACCGCAGCCTCCTGCACAGTCTCAGCAAAGCCACTGGGATTATTTCTGCATTAAATCCAGATGGGGAAGGAAGTGTGAACGTCCCTGGGGACGGAGTGCATTGCAAAACTCAGACAAGCTACAGAAACAGATGTGCTCTTGCATGCTATGTGTGTGGAAGTGTTTGCCGGCGGGACGGGGCTTCCCTCAGAGCCCGGGGCTGCGGCGTGGGGCCTGCCCACCCCTGCCTGGACCCTCCTTCAGCTGCCCCGCAGCCCTGTCACCACATCCCCACGGCAGGCAGCCTGCCTGCTGCTCCTGCCCTCTCCCTGCCGGCTCCGGGGCTGCATGGCCGCTCTGTGCTCCTCAGGGCTAGTATCTCCTAAGAGCTCCAGCAAACAGCAGTGGGCAGAAGGAGCCTTGTTCCCTCAGTAGGGTGGATGGGTATTTCAGGAACTGGTACCTGATCTGGGAGAAAAAGATTGACTTTGTTCTCAGTGGTGTGATGATGCTAGATTGTCTCAGAAGGACAGACAGGGATGTTGAGTAACCCTCAGCGCAGTCCCTAAGCACACTTCCCTTTCAAGAAAAGGGAAGTAGGTTTTTGTATTGCTCTGTAAGAAAATACTTCCCATACATCGTCCTGACCTCCAGCTCTGCACTGGCGTCACAGGAGGAATAGCTCTAGGAAGTGAGCACACCAGTTTCTGCTTATCAGTATCAAGAAAGAAATACATGTAAATGTTGTCACACAGCGTACACTGCTGGCTTTCTCTGAATCAATCCAAGCCAGTGATCCAAGCACTGACCTGATCTCAAGAGTACCCCAGGGAAATAGCAAACCGGTAACACATACACAACAGGAGAACTTAAAAAAGTAGTGAAGAGTCGTTCTGGAGCTAAGAGTTCAGAAAGCTGTGTTTTCAGAAAGTGGGTAAATCTTAGCCTGGCTTGTCTGCACAAGTGCATGGGTTTCATGTAGATAACAGAGCTATATCAGTCTTGAAAAGGGGCTGGACAAACGTAGATGCTGATACCCAAATCTTAGCACCAACCCAATCATTTGCGCAACCCGGGGTTCTCTTTTGGGCCTGAGAGGTCTGTGCTGCTCAGGTGTGCCAAGGTCTGAGTCACTCTGTGCCTTGCATCCATCTCAGCACTGTTTGCACCCCGAAACTTGGTGGCTCAGGGTCAAATTTCACAGAGCAGGGGTAGTTGGAGGGCTACTCTGTGGCCACTAGAAGCATAGATCCAGCCTGTCACTGAAGGCAGATCCATTTCTGTGTTGCAGGGGGTCAGATCTGCTTTTGCAGGGCAGGTCCTTGACCAGATCTACCTGCCTAAGTGTGCTGGTGGTGCCCAGGCTGTGGCTGTCCCATGCTGCCCCTCTGCCTCCCAATGGCCCTTGCATGGCCTTGCTGGAGGTCTTCGACTCGCTACCCTCTGAGGACCCTATTCCTGCCCACACAATGTGTTGGGAACCTGTTTCATGCTAGGTTTTGTATTCTGTTTCTATCACCACATGCTTCGGTTTGTGCCACTGCAGTACCAAAACTGAGCATACTGCCACTGCATTAGCCTGCTGAAGAACCAGAGCCTAAAGTCATCCAGGCAATGTAATTAGTAGTGTGAGAGTTTTACTAAAATCCATGTAGGAACTGCTTGTGAAACGGCATTTTCATTTCCACTTTCAGATCAGTTCTCTGGCAATGAGTAATGTCACACAAGTTGCTGTGCCCACTCTACTTGAGAGACCTTTACAATGTTCTTTGTTGCATTGCGAGGAAGCCCTCGTTTCTCCAAGGTAACTGCTCCTGGGAAGGGAATACTTTCAGCCCCATGTTGAAACGTGTCTGGGCAACCTACCTGATTTTCACTGTCCAGTAAAGTCTTTTGAGGATCCCCCTCAGCAGAGGGAAAGTAAACAGCCACATCCCAGTTTTCCCAACACACAGCTGGCATCTTGACCACGTTTTTCCTGCCTCCCTTTGAAAATATTAGCAAAAAAGAATTAGGCTAATTCTTCTACAAAATAAGCACACTTCTTGTGTGATGTTTTTATTTCTGCTGCATGGTCTAGACATTAGCAACAATTAGCTTTATTTTGTCTTAATATAATGATCATCTAGTACAGGAGGAAGGTTTGTAGGGCTAAATAGAATGGGCATCAAGAATGTAATGATTAACTTCCTGAGCAGTGTGCATGCCATACTATTTGGGCCAGACCAATATCAGAGCTGAGTGAACCTGAGAATAAAAAGGAAATCAGACAAGGGGGACAGGAATAGCTTCCTTCCTCGATCTTAATCCCTTCTTAGCATCAGCAACCTGCTGGTTTCTCTGAATGAGATAGAAATCAGTGGATTAAGAGACAAATTGACCTTTCATTGTAAACTGGCCCATGACTCTATGTGACAAAGCCTTGGGTAACGTTGTTTTACATAATTGGTCATAAACCCTTAGTTACCTGAGGTTTAATACTTATTTTTTGCTGTCAACTTAATTTTCAATACAAAAATAATTTTCATCCCTCCATTCCACCCCATGAATATTTCTCCAACAAAGTACTTGTTTCTGAAAGCCCCAGGTAATGACTCATACTGAGTTCAAAAAAAAGGAGAAGCAACATCTTTTTTAATGTATTAACAATATTCTCTCACAGTCAGATGTTCCCCTTCACTGCACAGCATGAAGAGGTGAAAAGGAGCAGAAAAACTGCAGTAAGAAAGGGGGGAAAAATATAAAGATCAACAGAAACTTGTGAGGCTGCAATATTGCACCTAACTTTGTAATTGCCTATGTGTTGCGCAGACAGTGTGGAGTTGAGGGTCTCTTTGTGGAGTTCCAGGTCACGAGGAAGTGAAGTTATGGAGCAAGTGTGTGAAGCATGTGCATCCCTAAGAAAGGTCACAGATTTTTATTTGAAAAAGAACCCAAAAGAATGGAAAAAGCAAAAATAAATCTGACATTCAACTATTTTTGGGAACTTACTGGGTCAAGATGCTCCAGGAAGCACAGTGGAGGGAAATGGGTGGAAATCAAGATATTGTCCAAACACGTTTCTTATTCTGCAGACTTGGTGTTTTGCTGAGCTCACTTGGTTCAAAAGTTGTTTATGAAGTATTTTACAGATGGATGTGTTCTTTATCTAAAATGCAAATTGTTTAGCCAGAGAGCCTCACATCTGGAGTAGTCTGCAGCTCAAACCAGAAAACAGTAGTTGTGTTTTTAAGCAGCTGCTATCTGCAGCAGACCTAAAACGGGTGGTGATCACTGAAGACATTTATATCAATAGAACTTGCGAATGAAATTTATTTCTCTATTTCTGACAAGCCACAGCGTTCTGGTGGAAACATTTCAGAATGTTTGGGTGTCTCATTTTCTTTATCACTATCACAGTGGAAACTTATTGCCTGGTTGCATGCACTGGTGTTGGGAAACCCAAACCTGATTAAAAACAGAAGACTAGGTGTTTAATATGAAAATTAAATAACACAAGTTCTCACATAAACTGATAATATGCTGAAGCCCCTTATCCAAAATCTTGTCTCAAACTAAAAGGAAGATTGAAGCTTTTAGGAAGATAGTATTCCAGAAATGCTTTCTGTGAGCCAGCCTTCCTTACTCTAACCCATGTTGATAATTAACTTAATTAATTTCATGTCATAGGGAAAAGAAACAAATTGATTCCTCAGCCTAACTGTGCAGCACTGTTCTGGAAGCTTTGTATCAGCAGGTTTACAGCATGTTTACACAGGTTACAGTCAGCAGCTACTTGTATTTTTGGCACAAACTGCCTTTCATCTACACATAAGTTATTTTTTTGTTTCCTTTTTGCTTTCTCTTGTAATTTATTCTGTTGATTTTTAATCATTTTTGGAAGTGGTATGACTTTTTCTTGGAATGCATTGTGCTGTCATAATGTTAACGTGGACAAATTCGCTAGCTGTCTTCAAAGAGCTCCCATCCTGCAAGAAACACAAAATGCATGGCTTTAGATACGGATCAGGCAGCCTGTTCCTACTGCTTCATGGCTAGAGATGGTCTAAAAATTATGAAATAGCTTCACTGAGCCCAAAATATTTTCTGAAAAGGACTTGGGTTCCATTTCTCTGCCTTCCAAGCTGGTTTCAAGGCTGCTGGGAAACCCACTGCCGATGCCTCTGACTGAGCAGCAGACAGCCCTCTGTGCTTGTCATCGGGGCCCCTCGTGTTCAGCTCTGGGGCAGCTCTCCTGCTGTGCCAGCAGTCTTGGGCTGCTTCAGGATTATGGGACAGGAATGCCCTCCCTGCAGTCTGATTACCTGATCATCCAAAAAGGACGGCCTCTTGTGCTCCCAGCTCCTGGAGCACAGACCATAGACCTGGCACTTGAAATCCCAAAACTGTCATCAGAGCTTTGCTTTCAGTGTTGTGGTAGAAAGCTGGAAGTGATGAGAGTCTGGCCAGCTCCAGTTGTCTGTGCTGGGAAGGAAGGAATCTCCACACCTGTGGTGTTTTCTCCTGCTCAGAGTCATGCTGGTGGAAGAGAGGACAAGTGTGCTAGTGAAATGATCCTGGTCAATCCTAAACATAACTACTGGGGAATCCTCACTGAATTATGACAAATCCCTATAAACCAGCGTTGAAACAGCCCAAAAGTGTTTGCCGTGAGTTTCACACAAGGTAAATTAACCATGTTTTTTTAAAGTCAGGGCCATATTCCAGCTTGCATGAAAATATCATGCTACTGGAGTGGGAATTGCACGTAGCACTGCTGGGCAGTTGTTGATGTGCTCCTTTTCTCCTAGCGTGTATAGCATAGCATAGCATAGCATTGGCTGTGCTATGCTGTTAGGCACTGCAGCAGAGAGGAGGCAACTATAGGAGCAGCGGAGTATAAAGCGAAAGCTTTCTGCAGCCTGGAGGTTTTGCCCTCCTTCTCCATCTTCAAGGTTTTTACATCTGCTCCCATAGCCACCAGAGAGAAAGATACATACACTCATATGCCAGCCCACAACAAAACCCACACAGCAGAGCTGAGCAGCTGTCACCCGGAAGCTGACTTACCCTAAACTACTCTGCTATTTCTCGTCACACTACATCTGGGTCTGCTGTCACTGCTGCGTCTGGATGAGCTAGACCCAGTTGCCAGGACTAGTTTGGCCTGGATGTGCAGTGGTCTCTGGTCACCCCTTGAGGTTTTGTTTTCCCTCTCAATAACATAATTGTTCTAATCTGCTAGAAAAGAAGTCCATCCGAAATAGCCAAGAGCACAGAACACCACTCTTCTTTTTTTTCTTCCCCTATCTCGTCGAGAAGAGTTGATTTCCGTAACGTTTATTTCCAACAGCCGCTTTCAGCTTCCTGCATCTGGTGAGTTCTTTGCATTTTCTTTTTTTCTTCCTAAAAGTCTTAATGTGAATTGATGTTCTTAATCAAATTCAGTATCTTTAGGTTTAGTAATAAGTTTGTAAAATTGATTCACATAATCAGTTTTATTTTTAATACTATTTTTTAATTACTCAGTGTTGTGATAACCTGTTAATGGTGGTCTAATCCTGCCTACGTCTCATACAATATGTTCCAGAGTTTGTTCCACTTGAGTGTAAAAAGGCCTTGTATAAAAGTAGAAAGAGGGGTGTGATGGGCTGTACCATGCTAGTATTTTCCATGTTAACTAATGTAAAAAAAGGAGAGAAGATGAGAATTACTTTGAAGACGGTGGTCTGATTCTGACCCCATTTGCTGTTGTATGAATTACAAACCCATAAGAGATATGTATGTGTAAACCTGCAACACCTCAAAGAATGCTTTCTTCCCCATTTGTGAGGCACATCATAGCTATAACTGTTTTTCTTCATCTTAAATGTCCCCAAGCAAATTTGGGTGAAGATGTTATTGTGGGAATTTGAGAAAGGTGAAATTTAGGTTCTTAAGGGCTGAAGTGAGAGTGAAGGTATTTTTAATTTGCCAACATATCTGACACTGGCTCTGGTTCTAGCAGCTGCGTGGCCCTGCTGACTCTAACAAGTGCGTCTACCACCTTCTAAGATGTAAGGGTTTTGTTTGCTGTTTAAATGGCTGCGGCTGTAACTCTTTGCTTTCATCTCACCCCATGGCTTCTTCTCCTCTGCATTCTGAGCCATCCATGGCATGCTCTTGGTGTGGAATCCCTTGAAGAGCAGTATGTATGTGTGCACACATGCTCAGATGTATGTGTATCTGTGCACACCTGTGCACACCCATTTCCAGATTTTCTTCCAAAACCTGCACATTATGATGCTTTAGTGGTGGTGGAATGTCTTGTCACATTGCCAATGAGAGGTAGTTAATCTAAAAGGTGAATGAAGAGGAAGCACACAGAGGCGGGAACCATCGCTTTGATGCAGTCCCCACGAAAAATCTGAATGTGGCTCTAAGATTCTGTCATTTCTCCTTTCAGCCATATTTTCACCTGTGGATAGGGCAAGAGTGTGGCTGTGGCATCTGGAGGAGGCTAGCTCTAACCCAGGATTTACCCTGAAGAAAATACTTGCAGAGGAGAAAGGTAGGATAAATGAGATTTAGTTGTTAGCAGGCACATCTGCCAGCATTTTTTTGGTGTACTTGCCCATCTGGTGCTGCTGTCAGAATAAGGCGGGATTGTGCTTTGCACTGTGCTACTTGCTATTTAATGTTTCCCAAACCCACCATTAGACCAGTGGTTGTTTACAGATGTTCCAGTAGAAAAGACTGTGCACGTATACTTACTTAACTTTAGAACAGGGATTTCATCTAATTTTTCGGAGACAGATCTGATGATGTAGTCATACAAGAGAAGTCAAGTTTACCAGAGAAAGTGGGTACAGACTTGATGTGAATACCATGTTTCAGACTTGGGCAGCAGCTGCAGTACAGAAAAACCCCACGTGTGCTTGCTTCCTGCTAAGCTGAGAGAGTAGGCCTTGATGGGGCACAATACCAAGTTTTATATTCTCTAGATTAGGTATTGCAAAGCAGGAAAAATAATCGTTTTGTATTTATGGTGAATCTGTGGTTTTGTAAGTAATCTGTACTTACTAAGTTCCAGAGCAAAGAATTAACATTTTAAAAATAGGCTTGATTTTCATGTATAGCAACACATAAATTCACAGTCCATCAGTGGGCAAAGTGACTGTGTATTCCTGCCATTTAATCCCACTTCAAGGGAATTTTACTATGCCAAAGCAGCACGAGATGGTCTCATGTCAGAAGAGCTTTAAGCCTCACATGATTGCTTATATCAGAGGACAGTCCCTGTATCTACACACATCACAGTAAAACCACAAAGTTGGAACTGCATTTCCAGAAAGTTACTAAAAATGCTCTTCCAGCCTGGTGACCAGCTTTCTCAATAAAATGTTTATATGTAGAAGCTTAATAGATTCTGCCTCAGCTGCTCCATTGGGAGTGTGAACTTGGGAATGAAATGAGAGCGCTTTCTCTTCTTCATGAACCCAGCAACCAAGGGACTGATGCTGAAGTCGCATCAGCTGGTAACAGCTGCCGGTGCCAGTGATACCAGGAGGAAATCTGTTGTACAGCAAGGGGCAGTCATACAAATCTTTAAAGATGTCGGTGGACACTTTGCAGTATACCCAGAGCACACAGGAAATGAGCAGAAATCATGGTGGCGGTCTTGCAGGTTGCACCACTGGCCTGTCTTGGAGAGCAGCAGGTCTGCACCAGCTGCAGCTCCTGAGAAGCTTTTCTTGGTGACTCTTTCTGTTAACTAACTGGGAGGACACCCAGGCAAGGTGATGATATTCTGCTGCTTCTCCTTTTGCCTTTGCTGTGAAGCTCTAGATGCATAGCACAGCTGGCTGAGGAGCTTTAAATGAAAAGGATTGTCAAAGAAAAATACCCCTTCTCTCTAAAGCAAACACACCAACCCCTTTTTCTTTATAAAACAGTGGTGCTGTTATTCTATAGGTTTCATTAAGTAACAGTTGAATGTCAGTGAATGCACTGTTTAAGTGCTTAATTAGATTTGTCATTGATCATACAGTGAAAAATTGCAGATTTTCTAATAATGCTTTTGAAAATGGTTTGAAAAGAAATAAGAGACATAACTATGTGTCCTGGGTGAAACTTGACATTCCAGACATCATACTATGCAGCTTAACATCATTTCCAAATCAGGTTCTTACTTTTCGGCCAGTGGTGTGTGGTTTTATTAAATCAGCAATCAGCAGATTTCAAATGTTTCCATGTCATGAGCACAGTTTACAGCTGAAAAATGTCTTGGGGTGACCCCAACATAGTAATTAAGAAAGGAAGTTGGCTGTAGCTGTCTCAAGACTACTGTTAAAGTATTTCAGCTCTAAAATACTGGTCAGGATCACACAGATACAATGAAGTGATGTTAACAACAAAATTTGTAGGCTGCAGCCTACCATTAGCTCTTCTTCCCCAAACCAAATACAGTTTCATGTGTGCTTAGCATAATTTAGTTATGCTTGAATTTTTACATCAGTGAAGAATGGGAAAACCTTCCTAATCCACAAAAAGCATTTGTCGGTAGTAGAAAGGAGAGAGTTCTGTAGCAAGCAAAACCTCTATAATGCAGCAGTGAGCATGAGAACTGGCAGTCATGGGTACAAAACCTTGGTGTACCAGATCTAAGATAGGCAGCTGCCGGAGTAGCAGGGAGCAGTAGTGCCAGCAGTCACGTTCTTGCTGGAGGCTGTGCTAGAGGATCGCCAACACTGCTGCCATGGCAGCTGGAGGATAGCTGGGAATGCAGTCTGAACACTGACCACAAGTGTGTGCTCCTCACAGAGGGACTGCAGGAGTATTTGTTCGTGCCTGGTCCTGCTTGTGGCTGTGCCTGGCATTTGTTAAAGATTCCTTGGTCTTTTCCACCCTGCCCAATCACTTGCTGCTGTGTCTGCATCATATTTGTTTTGCACAAGAAATTGTGTTTGGTCTTTGGTTACAGAAGCCAAGGAGAAGTGTAAATTCCTAAGGGATGAGGGTGGCACTGAATTTGGCATACTTGTCTCTACCTGATGAAATGCATGAACCCACTGAAAACCACATGAGGATTCTGCTATGGTTTGGGGAGTTCCCCAGAGAGGGGGGCAGTGGTGACCTGTCACATATGAAAGGCCGAGAATGTGCTGGGAAGGGAACAAATACTTCTCCTGGCAGGGGCTGGCATGGAGGGCTGTGGTTACATATCATGCACGATGCCACTTGTCACATGCAACTGTGAGCATGGCATACCAGTCTCAATAACTGACACTTGCCCCATGTGAGGTTGTTGTACCATCTGGTGATTCCTCTTCCTTATGAGTAACAGTAAGGTTTTTTGAAGGTTATCCTGGTTTCTGTCAAACTATGAGACTGGCTGTCCTAATATGAAAGAAAGTGTGAGACCAACACCCCTACATAGTTTTGGGATGGGATCTGTTTTGGTTGTCTCCTGTGCATATGGTTATTGAGAGAATACAAAACCTCTCACTCTCACAAGAAAACCATTCTTTTCTTTTGCTGATTGCCATGCCAGTGGACATAGCTTGTAGCTTGCCTTTGTTTTCTTCTTCATTAAGTGACTGTGTGTAAGAACTGGTAGTCTTTCAGGTTCAAAGTTATTGAATTAATGACATACTGAATTATCTATTAACTTCCTCTCATCATCTGTGTGCTTGTGTTTTTCTCATTACAAAAATGTATTACAAAACGTCTGCCTTTAAAATCTCTCATGTGAATTCCTTTATTTCCATAAATTTAAATGCAGGTTTTAAAATTCATTTATCTTTCAGTGGAGTTTTAATTCTAGATGAAAAGCCATTGGGTAAAATATCCTTGAATTTGAATCAAGTCCACCAGGATTCAAAAATAAAGCATGGGAAATGTTCTCATAATGTTCAAATGTAGTTCTCTGAAAATATCTCTCTTTCCATATGTGTGATCGTTTTCATGAAAAATATGTAAAAGTCAAGAAAATCAAGGAAAACTTTCTATGCTTCCCACTGAAAACCAGAAACTCTGCATTCAGATTTACCATAGTGTGGGGATTTGCATGATCTTTGAACCAACTGAAAGCCAAATAGATGTCAGCTTTAAGTATCTCAAATGTCTTCTCAAAATACTGAGCTGAAGAATGAGTGAGAAGGTTTTATGCATTACTTTTGGTGGTAAAGAGCAGAGGCTTTTCTCTTCTTAACTTATTCCATACAACCCAGTGCTGTCCACAGTATTCTGTGTTTTATATGAAAGTGACAAGAGATTAAGGTTGCACTGTAATTGAAGTAGAGGAAAACAGGCCCATATTCTGCTGTGACATAAGGTTTGTGTAAGATACAGATCAAAGTAAAATCTGAACTACCAGGGCTAAATACAGGGGGAAGAAACCAAATCTTTATGGCGTATTTGTTTGAAATTGAGCTTTAATGGTAACTGTGCATGGGACATAGGCGATTTAATGTAGGCAAGTATGCATGCCCATTTATTGCATTTAGTTCAATTTACTACAATTAAGGGATTCTAGGGAGGCTGCATAGTGAGAATTATTTTCCTATCTGCCTTGTAAATACATACTAACTCTTGTCCTTGTGTGGGTACAGAGCATGAATGTAGGCTTATGGGATAGATTGTGGAAGGCAATTGCTTTTTTAATTTGTAAAACAAATCGAAAGGATAGAGACCTTCAGTCAACAAATGCAGGCAAAGTCATAGTAATCGCATGTTTTGTATCGCACCTTCTACCTGTGAAGCAATTGAAATTATTTCCAAGCAAACCCTCCAAATTTTTAACATTTTCATGTACATGTGTGCACACACAAAATTTTTTGTTTAGCTTGAAATGATGGCAGTTTCCTATGGCTGAAATCTACCCTAAAAATGTAAACAGTCTTACATATACAGAGACAAGAAAAAGCTTTTTGTTGCTGGCAGTTCTAAGGGGAAAAGCTAAAATTGTCTGGCAGTTTCTCAGTGGTTTAAAATAAATAACCAACTGAATTATTGTTGCTTACTTTACTAGCTTTGCTCGTTAACTTGAGAAATTTAACATTCATCACAGTAAAGCTCAAGTGAGATGCGGTAAATATGTGTTCTTCCCAAATAAAAAAAAGAAAACAATATGTTTTAGCAAGGAGTCATTATTATGAATTGTTTGATCAACTGAAGCATTATTATTTGCTGCTCAAAACACCTGTGCATTCAACACATTTTATTCTTATCACAAAATGTACAAAAAATAATCTTCCATCAAATTGGCTAATTCAGTTCTGAGATTTTCTCCCTTCACCTTTATCTCCCTGTGAAATCAAACTTATGCACATATATAATTTAATGAACATGGAGAATCTCCTGCTCCTACCCGTGAGGTTAGGGGCAAAAGATCTGGGCTTGAGAGTCTCCTTATTTTGTGGCACGGATTTTATGAAACCAGATCAAAGTTAAACCTGAAGAGACCTCTGAAAGTAACCTTGGAGATCTGGTGAGGGATCACATAAAGGGCTGTGGGGAAATGGTAGGACATCTTTAAAATACTTTTTAGCATTAAGGAGGGTGTTACATCACCTGTATCATTCATATACTAGCTTTCAACTATACTGTTAATATCGATTAGTTGGTAGTGTTTAAAAGACCCAGTCAAGAAGATCAGGTACAGTGCAAACAAGGGAAAGGAGTGCAGTCCTCTCCAGGTTAGAATCAAAACATGCAGGAGCCAGCCCTCATCGCTGCAGTGGCCTTAACACAGGCTCTGAAAGTGAGGAAGCCTTTCTGCCTGCAAATGCAAGTATGTATATGGAGTTACCAGGCTGTTAGATTTAACATTTTGCCATGTTGCATATCTGCATGATTTAATATAAATCCATACATCTCCTTAACAATAAATAATTGTAACATATTGTAAAGATGTGTCTAGAAAATTTAATGGCTGCATGCACAGTAAAACTCTAATTGTTTACGAGGTGTGACCATGTAATCTATGTGTAAGTGTATGACTATTATCTATTAGGTACAAACCTAGGTTACTGCAAATCCAGATTTATCACAACAGTCATTTCTGCTCATGTGTGTGCAAATGTATACCTATATGTAGAAACAGCATAATGTAAAGACCATGGTCATTTCAATAATGCTTCCATTCTTTTATGGAAAATATGTTTGCAGGTTTTCAAACGACGGTAAAATATCTTGCCTTGAATATGCATCTGCTTCGTACAGCAATCTGTCACATAATCTTTTCAAATGGATGAATATCAATATGTGTATATGTGTATACATGTCTATGTATGTATATACAGACATATAAGCACACATGCATGCACATATGGATGTCATATTTTTGTACATGAATGTATAGATTCATTATTGAAACACTTATGTTTTTAAATATACAGTGCTTTATTTCCAACATTTTTGTGTATGTATATATATGCATATACTCTTCTATGCGATCAGTCTAGCAAATGATGCAAGAAATGACAAATGATTATTTAAAACTAAAACTTATAAGTTGCATATGAAAGGGAAATGGATACTTTATGATGATAATGCTTGTATCTATAGATGGTAAAAAAAGGCCCCAAAACAAAAACAGAAATAGGGAAAGGGCTATGCTTTCTGGAGATAAAACACAATTATTGTTGAAGGTTGTAAATGAAAGAGTATTTCACATTTTGTCAGTAAAAAAACCCAAAAACAAACTGGGGAAGTTTTGAAGAGTTAAACTTGTAAAAAAAATCTACAAAACTAAGTTGTGCCTTTTTGATTTGTCTTAAACTTCAAGAAAGGTGAACTGTGTTAAAAAAGGATGTGGCATGAAAAATTTGAAGTGGTTTTAGGCCCAAAGCTGAAAACATTTCCACATGTGAGTAATTCTATACACACAGTAGTCTCACTGAAGTAAATTACTCAAATATCATGCATTTTATATAATCAGTCCTTCAGTTTGACTTGAGTGGAAATCTGATTTGTGTCTATTCTGATAGAGTAGCTTCTCATAGGTATGTGTGCTAATGCTATAGTCAATGCATAGCACTTTATCCATGTTCATCTGCAAGCTTATCTGTATCCTCATCTGGACCCAAAAGCAGTTCTATGTCAGTGGTGAATATATATATATACACACACACATATATATGTATGTGTGTGTACAAAAACAGACTATGAGGGAACGCAGACGGACAGATGGTTGGCGAACTTCTGTGCTTGAACGTACACACGTGTGACATTTGCACACCAGCTGCTCCATGTACGACTGTATCTGCGGTGAGGCTCAAGAAGAATTTCTTCTCTGTTTAAGAGGAGAGGAGAAAAATAATCACAGGGAAGGGTGGGAAAAGAAGGTGACATACCCATTTTCTTGAGGAAGAAAAACACTCGGTAAACACAAGGGCATGTGCCATGCTTTTGGCACAACATGTGCTCCATTTCTGCTGACTTTGGAAGATATTGGATCAGACTGGAAATGGCACAAGAACTGGTGATTCTCTGTGAAGGGGTTACTTTTCTGCACTCCATTTACCCATATTTTAATTTGTAGAGGATGGAACACTTACACTGAAAATGGGTCACTACTGAATGCTGTGTAATGCCATGAATGCCATATAGTCTGTAACTTACCACATCATGCCATAAACATGTGGAAAAAAATTACTTCGGACTCATGCCTTGAATTTTGGAGCAGGCATTTAGCACTGCCAGATCTGCTTGGCTTTTACTGAATTTCAGATCTTGGGTTAATATATGAAAGTCTTACAGGCTTCTTGTTGAGTGGTTGCAATCATTTGCCTTCATGTTTATTTTTTAAGTAGCTGAATCAAGGTGTGATTATCACAGTTAAAGGGCTCCTGAGATAAAATAAATATTTCTTTGGTTTAATTGGGTAATTAAAATGAGAGTTAAATAGTTTTTCTCAGGGACTATAGTAAACTGAATAGAACTTTAGACATGCATTATCCATTTCTTACATATATATATTCATTATAGGTACTATTACTAAAGTAATGAACAATTATTTTTTAATATATCTCATTATACAGTTCTATATGTATGTGCAGTGTGTAAGTGTGTGTGTAAATATATACATTTTCCCATAAGGAAAGCTGATGTCCTTTTATTAAGACTTCACCTCTAATTTAATTTTGTAAATAACATTGGCCTGTATTTGTTGCTATTTTATGGAAAGATTCCCCAGTCTTACATGAGGGAGTTTCTTTTAAATCTAATGACTTGTGGTCCCTTGCTAATAATAAAGTTGTCAAGATGACTGAATATTTCATCATCAATCTTTTTCTTCAGTTTCAGTTGTTAAAAATTCCAAAGAAAGAAACTTAAGTTTAAATTTTCAGGTGTTGCCTTGATCCAGAAGTGACTTTTAGCAAAGGGTCCTAAGAAAATGGTTGTCCATTTTCTTTAAGTTTCATAAATTATATATATAAAAAAGGTTTATATTTTTAAAATAACCAAAGCACTGAAAATTGAAAACTGGAGCAGAATTCCAGTTTTGTGAATAAAGGAGTGAAAGAAAAATGTCTAAATTGTTATGTCTGCAATGTGCTGGAAGAAGATTGTTTCTGGGATGACAAGACATCCTGGCTTTGAAAATATGGGTTCACTATACGTTGCTTGCTTTTCTAACTTTAGAAAGGCATTGCAGGTATGATTGTACTTGAGGATAAAATAGCTATATAAAAGCTTTCATCCAAGCTTCTAGGCATCCTCTCAATTCTTCAGAATATCAAAACAGATTGAAAGGTAGTCTGGCCACTAATCCGTCAGTATTATAAGTACACTTGCTTGTAAAGAGAAAGAGTTGAATACAGATTATTTGGTTGGAGTAGTTTGGGGCAAAGATACAGAACCTTGCAAAGGTACAGGCTGACTAGTTCTCCTTCATGGCAGTGGTACCACCACTGAATGACATTATGGACTGGAACTCTGACCCTGTCTGAGGAGGGGAAGCTGTTTACTAAACTGGCAAGACAGGGCTACTTTATGCTAGAGATCAAAATTGTTTTAAATCAGTTTAAAGGCCAGGAGACAGCTAAAGCAAATGTCAGAGCATCAGCTTAATGCGTGACAGGAAACTTCACAGTATGGGGCCATTTGCTTGCAGACCAGCTGCAGTCTCCAGCCGGTCTGCAGCTAATGTATTCGTTTTTAGTAGCCCCGTGCTGTGGCAGCAAAGACCTGTGCAGCAGTCTGGAGGTTTGTATCTGAATGGAGCAAGTACAACTCATGCACAGAGTTGAAAACAAGGTAGCATGACCTTGGCAACTTGGTCATCTATCTGAGCATCCAGACTGGATCCACAGCAGATGCGGCGTCTCTGTCACAGAGGCCAGTTGTCTCCCTACTGCATCTTCTGAGTGATGCCCTAACCATGCAACAGCATTTCCACCCTGTCTTGATTTTCTGCTAGCCTTCCTCCTCCTCCCTTTCTGTCCTTCTGCTTTTCAGTTTTCTGATGCGCTGTCCTTGCCCTGCACTGCCCACTGCACCCACAGAAGTGAAGGTGTAAAGCTGCGCACTGTTCTCTCTGGTTGGTGAAGGTGCTCTCTGTATCACTTTCCTTTCCTTGAAAGCCTTTAAGGTATGCAAGGAGAGTTTTTAGGTACCTGCATTGCAATTAGAAAGAGCAGCAATTACAATCAACATAATAGAGAGGAATTGTAGGCAGTTTTGCACCCCCCTTCTGCATGAGGTGAGATTTGCAGGAGTAATGTAGGCAGGCAAAGAGAATACCTGCATTCAAACGCCACATGGCAGGTGGAAGTCTCTTCAGTGTTTTTCAGCTTTATGTAGTAGTATAAATATTTTTATTTCCTCACAATGTCAGGTCTTTTCAACAGCTAGTAAACATAGTGCTCAAACTGAAAAATTAGCCTACTCTTATCTTGATATCAGCAGGAACTGCACTGAGATGTAATTGTGGTAGAGACCAGGTAATGACAATAGTGGTTAGCATGTTAATTGCTTTAACTCTCTGAAGAATTTTGTGACTGCCTGATCTAAAAAGATGCAGGACATGCTCACAATGATCTTATAGTAGATGCCAGAGAACGAAAATCACATTTGGTTCAGTTTGTAAACTCACTGCTTCTGATAAAAGAAGTTCTTGCTTTCCTTTGTTGGTAGAATTGTTTCAACAAATATGAGATTATCTTTTCATGGGAGGTATATTCATCTGAATCCTCCACCCACAAAGAGCTTGGTGCTGCTGCGATCTTTTTCCCATCCTGTCGTATTACAGGCTGATAACACAATTTACCTTCTTCATATCATATTCAGCCATGATCAAGCGTGAGTAATTTACTTGCATGAGATTGCTCAGGAGCAGGACAAGCAGTGACCAGAGAGCAGCTCTTGTATGGCTTCTTGCGCGCATGTCATCAATGAAGTCTGAGGGCTCTGTGACCACACACCAGTGCCATGGTTCTGTATTCCAAAGACAGAGGGAACAAAAATAGGAAAGCAAAACAAAAAAAGTTGAATTAGTTGCATAGATAGTATAATACAGTTGAAAAAAACAGGGCTCTATCTAAAACTGTGCAAGAGTTTTCTTTGAGGTTAATCTCAAAGTTTATTAAAGGTCACTACTCAGAATGACTACATCAGAATTAAACATATATTTTTTATAATATTTTAAAAGCTCTGATTTTATTACTAAAATAAAATCTTCTATTGTTACGAGTGATCAAATGTAAACCAATGTAATGTAAAAGAAGATACAGGTTTATACCTGGAATTCCAGATCTAAAATGGACTTGATAAAGTCAGTGACATTTGGAAAACTAAATTGTTGGGGGGAAAAAAGAAATAATCCATCAGCAGCCTAGACTCAAGCACCCATGATCAGAAGATTTTGTACAGTCTGTTAGTGAATATGTCATGCTGTACTGTCAGACCAAGACCATAGTCAATAACATGCAAGAAAAAACCCAAGTTTTTGCAAGTATTTATGCAAGTGGCTGTATACTGGAGTGCGGAAGTGCCCAGTACTGGCCTGTCTTTTAAAGGACATTGTTTTTTGCTGATGTTTAATCTGAAGAGTTTTCCATAAATTGGGGTGAACTTGTGTAATTGTTTCAATACACTAATACTGCTCTTACCCTGAGGCTGTGTCAAGGACAAGCTATGTGCATAATTAGAAAGATATTTTCAGTATGCACATATGTAGTCCCAACTATATACACAGGCACATGAACTCCAAATGGCTATGAAGAAAAGCAAGATCAGGGCCACTGACAGCGGGCTGTCCCCAGGATCAGAATACGGACCTTGTTATATACTTGTACATTTTTATTCATCAATAGATTGTAGAACAATATCATTTGGTGTGAAAACAATTTTGCACTGTTGTGGTGAATATTTCAGCTTTTGTTAGACTAGACTAGCCATGTTCATTAGTCCTTAATATCTTTTGTAGACTAGCCATGTTCATTAGTCCTTAATATCTTTTTCAGGCTCTAGTCATTTGTATACTTTCTTTCAAAATAGCCAGCATAATCAGACCTGGCAATCAACAAGCTGTGTACCAGAACAATCCTTTTATCTGTCTTTCTCTGTTCTGGCATTTATGAAATAGCAAAAATCATGCTTTGAACATCCTTATTTTCCACCACATTCAAATACACATAAAATAATGAGCCTGAAGGTTTTAAGGACTACTTGCACCAAAGAAACATTTGTTCTGAAAGGATGACAGAGAAGGACTCTTCATCAGGGACTGTAGTGATAGGACAAGGGGTGATGGGTTTAAACTTAAACAGAGGAAGTTCAGGTTAGATATAAGGAAGAAATTCGTTACTGTGAGGGTGGCGAGGCACTGGAACGGGTTGTCCAGAGAAGTGGTAAATGCTCCATCCCTGGCAGCGTTCAAGGCCAGGTTGGACAGAGCCTTGAGTGACATGGTCTAGTGTGTCCATGGCAGGGGGTTGGAACCTGATGATCTTCAGGTCCTTTCCAACCCTAGCTGTTGTATGGTTCTATGATTCTACATGCTGACTTTCCCCTGCGAGCATGCAGCCTTGTCTGAATCATATGCTACTGGCCTGTGGTGAATTGTGGTGTTCTCAAACTGTACTGCTGACACAATTTTGAAGTAGAATACCCTGAAGGAAACATGATTGTGCATTTAAGTAATTGGACTGTGTATCCTGCATATACTTTTCAAATTTTTCCTAGACTTAGTTTGTAAATGTCTTGTTTAATTCTGCTGAGAGCTTGTCTGCAGAATGGGAAAGGTGAGACAGTGGAGTTAGACCTACTGAATTTTTACAAGCCAGTTTCCAATGGCTGCCACCAAAACTTAACTCCATGGAGCAGCTTGTTTTCCAGAAGCCAGGAATGCCGTGAAGCAGCATCAGCCTCCATCCCACTTCCTAGAACCAAGCTGAGATGGTGAGAGCACGGTCACACCGGCAAACCAGGAAGCACTGTCTGTTGCAATGACTCCTCTAGATACCAGTAACTCAAGTACACGTAAGGACTGCCCTGCAGGCTTGGTGCTGCCTCTATAAAACATCATGCTGACGCATCTTTTGGCCAGTACACTGGGAGAGATACAGGTGTGCTGGCAGCATGAGAGGAGGTAGGGTGCTGCACTACAGAAGAAAAGCAGGGGAGTTGGCAGTAGCAATTGTCAGTGCCTGTAAAATGTTCTCTTTAAGCTCATCTAGCACTTTTCCTTTGTTTTCCCCTTTGTGGAGTAAGCCAAAGCTTTGAGTGTGTTAGAAATGTGGGTGAGGGTTGGGGTGGGTTCAGGGCAGTGAAACTGGAGAGTATAATGCTAATGTAGAGTATATGCTTTTGTGGTTGTTATTCATTCCTGTGCAGATGAAAAAATCTTAAGCTGTTACTTCCCTCTTCATGTATGGAAACAGAAATGCATTATTTGGGTAACATACGCAGGGTATTTTGAAGTTATGCGTGATACTCTTTAAAATTACTTCTGTTGAGCAGAACTAGTTTCCCGTCAGTTTGCAGTGAGTGATTTTTCATAGCGTCTTGTTTGTTGCCCTGTATGAGCACTGAATCTTGCACACAGCTAGTGAGGAAAAACAGTTTCGAAATAGGAAAATTTGACTGAATGCTGGCAAGAACTCAAAAGTAATTACTTACTCTGAAGAGGTACTCTCAGTTCGGTTTTACAGCAGAGTAAATGTCAGGGGAGCTGTATCCCTTTCCAATGAAATGGCTTAATGGGGCAAGCACTGCTGGTGTGGTTTTATTTGGTTTGTGCTTCTTGCTTGTTAAAAGTGATTTGTAAAAAGCATGTTGAACTTTTAGATATTTTTGCTGTGGATCCTTCATTGCTTTTGAAATCTGTTAAGGTTCATCTTGATTCACACCTTAAGTCCTTGCTTCCTCGTTGTCACAAGTGGTTCTGTATTTCTGCTCATTATAAGATTGTTTAAATAACCAAATTAGCTAGCGAAAGTGTTTTTTCTTGACTACCTTTAGAGAGCATGGGTGCATATCAAAGGGAGTCTGAACTGATCAGTTAAGAGGGATTCAGGATTCTGCCAGTCTTGCTGAAAGTCAGAGGCAGGAAATGTCACACTAAAAGCAGGTTAGTACCAGTTATACTGAAGTTAAGTTGATTTTATTGGTTTTTTAGACAATTGAAGGGAAAAAAAGAAAAATTGGTGTCAGTGGAGAATGGCAGAGGTGATAGGACTGTTAGCTCCTGTGGAGCACCGAGAAGGTTATTTATGTGAATAGCTGTTTCAGAAGCAGCCACCTAGGAGGGAATGGCAAGGTTCAGCATCCTCAATGTGGGGTACTCCCCATGGCTGTCCAAAGACATGTCCAGGCATCTTTATCTTGATAAAGAATGTTCTGTTCTCGGTGGGTTATAACCATTACATTTTATTTTTCTTCTTCCAGAAATGTCATTTGACTCACTGAAGAATTAAAACTGACTGCACCACAGGACTGTGTGGGAGAAAAGGGGATTTTAGACTCAAGTGACACAATCAGGTTTTGAGAAGAAGGGGCTTGGATGGTTTCTCACCAAATGGAAGTTATTTAGAAAGCCTCCAAGACCCCTGCATCTCTTCATTCTACTCCTGCTGCGTGGAGACAGTGCATTTGGCCCTGAACATTAATAAAATGCTGGATTCAGTCAAGTGTGTCCTAGTGGGAGACTCCGCAGTGGGGAAAACATCTCTGTTGGTACGTTTCACCTCTGAGACTTTTCCAGATGACTACAGACCTACTGTGTATGAAAATACTGGAGTAGATGTCTTCATGGATGGTGTACAGATCAGCCTAGGCCTTTGGGACACATCTGGCAGTGACGCCTTCAAAGGCATTCGCCCCCTTTCATACCAACAGGCAGATGTGGTATTAATGTGCTACTCGGTGGCAAACCACAATTCCTTTCTGAACCTGAGGAACAAATGGATCGGTGAGATCCGCAGCCATCTGCCCCGCATCCCTGTTTTGGTAGTGGCCACTCAGACTGACCAGCGGGATGTGGGGCCCTACCGTTCCTCCTGCATCAGCGCCATAGATGGGAAGCGGCTTGCCCAGGAGGTGCGAGCCAAAGGCTATCTGGAGTGCTCTGCCCTCAGCAACCGTGGGGTGCAGCAGGTGTTTGAGTACGCCGTGCGGACAGCAGTCAATCAGGCCAAAAGGCAGAACAGGCGGAAGCTCTTCTCTGTTAATGAGTGCAAGATCTTTTGAGGACCATTAGCAGTCGGTTCGCCTGCTCATTCCTTCTGTCTTCACACAAAAGTACTGCAATAGGGAGAACGGGAGGTGAATTAAAGGAGGACTCCTGGCAGAACCGCAGCGCAGGTGACCACAGTGAAAAAGATGGGCACTCTATCTGACCATGCATGGGCACTGTCTTGAGAAGATGAAGGTGCAGGTTCACAAGCCTTTGTTTGGACTTCCCTAGCTTGGACTGGAACAGGCCTAGCCTGGAGAGCTACAGATATGAGCTATGCTGATTTTGTTGTTGTTTCTGTTGATGTTCCTCACTTGTTGGTTTGTCTGCATTTATTTAATGACAAACATCTGCCTGGTTCAACCCCTACCTCTTGACATGTCTGTCCATATGGAGGTTTTTCTTTTTACTTCAAAAACTTTGTGTTATAAAACCTGACCACTTTGTATTCTATTTAAAAAACTCTTGTATACGTTGTTGTAAAATCCTGACTGTTTTCATGGTTTGGAGGTTCTTCCTTTAGCTAACCACACAAGCAAATCATCTTATCCATATAACAAATGGCCTGCAGACAAGCCTAGCACTTCTCAGACATCCCCAAGTCACTGCATAACAGTAATAAAATCAAGTACATCTAGCATAGGAGTGATCAAAACTTAGTGATATTTGACAGCTGTCCTGTGGCTTTGTGAGTTTTAGATGGGGCGAACCAGGAGGAAACTAACCTTATTCTTCCTAGAACTCATCTGGTTACAACCCCAGAAGGGCTGGTTTGAAGTCAGGGCTGGTTTAGACATATTGTTGGGGTGACTGAAATCAATCCATGCTATTGTCTCCTCTGTTGTCCCTGCTATAATTCTGAAGGCAAAAGATTTCAGTCTCCAGAGATGAAAGGTCGGTTTTGGTTTTTTTTTTTTTTCATTAGCACTAAAATTCTCGTGTGTTTTTAGTACATTTCTTTTGAAACAATGAAACCTGTCACCAACTATAGTAAAAAATTAAGTACAGGGCAAAGTTGAATGTGAGTATTTAGAATGGCTAAATAAATTTTTATGCTAAATATAGCATAAAATATGCCTGGGTTGTATCAAACTGAGACTGAAACAGGCTTTGCATCCTGGGGAGCCTGGCAAGTCCTAGAGTCAAATCCTGACATACCTGCTCAGGCCAACTTACCCTCCTGCACAGAAAGGCAGGCTAAGAAGTTGGAAATTCCAGGTGTGTAAGAGCACTCTGCTACAAGATGGATTGGGGTCAACATGCAATGCTGTGCATTCTTCGTGAGTTTCAGTGTTCCCTTTTCCTAAGGTTATCTGTCCCCTCTGCCCCACACCACCTCTCAGGTCTCACAGATCTGTCTCATCCAAAGGTTTCTATAGAGGAAACCCCCTGAGGGATTTCTTAGTGGAGTGTAGTTGTTTTCTCCCTTTCCCTGTCCTTCAGCTAGCTCAGAACTGACCTTTGAAGGGCTTATAGCATGGTGCCATAAAAGACGACATGTACAGATTCAGGAAGAATGACCTGTGCCTGTTTTAACTGAGCCCTGACTCATGTGTTCCAGCAGGAATGGATGCAGTGGCTTGTCTGATTCAAATCCAAGATAGGACTTCAGGAGTCACCCTACTAAGCAAATAAGCTATAGCTCAGATCTCATCTATCTATAGTCTGTTCCTGAAAAACTGGCTGGGTGTTCTCTTACTCTGTTCTACCTCTGAGCTTCTCTATAAAGAGGCGTTCTGAAAGAAATCATTCCCCTCCTATGAATCCCAGAGGTTACCTCACCTGTGATGTTGGTGAACAAATATTTGCATCACAGGCACCTTGAACAGCAGTGGTGCATGGGACACTTGATGTGATCGTCCTGCCAGCTCCCAGGCTGGTAAACATTTACCAGTCATCAACCTAATTGTAAGAGAGGCCTGTGGTCACAAAAACATACTGGTCTCATGTGAGGTTTTCATATCAGCTGTAAATCTTTACAAGCTTCTGCACCGGAGAACATGAGGGCTCCCGTCACCACCCATCTTTCCTGTACTCTTTCCTACTTTCTGTTCAGCTGTTGATTGCAAATCCTTTGCCCCCTGAAACACTAAAACTGACATCTTTGTAAAAGAACCTGAATGGTGTACTTCTGCAGAGTTACCCAAGCGGCTAGGTGTTTGCTGTCCTTGACTTTTGGAAGAAATACATTTCTACACCTCAGCTCTTGCAGTGCCTCTTCACTGAAAGGTTTGCTCTTTGTAACCTAATTTAAAAGTAGCCACTGTTACTGTTTAAACATTAAAGATCTCACGAAAAATGTCAACTTGTGTGTGTTGAAATCTGTTACAAATGGGGACATTTTTGTTATGGTCCCCACTGCTCTAATGGATTTAATGCCTTGTTTCAGCTTTTTTCAAGACATATTTTTGCCGACATGTTCTGTTAAATGGTATTTTTGATCTGTGAGTTAAGCTTTGTCTACAACAGTTCATGCTGCTGTTTTTATGCATTGAAGAGCAGTAACTGCTAAGCCTGGATGCTGTGTTGTGGTGTTTGGCACAATATTACCAGATTTGGAAATCAGGAAGCTCCAGAGGGCTGTTGTATCAGATTAAGCCAGATGAAGATGCATTCCAGAATCATGCCATAACTGACAATCCCATCTTATCTGTGTTTGCTTCGCAAGGCTTCTTACAGTGTTTTACAAAATGAAGAATTCAAGGTCTGCTTGCAATTCAGTGAAGAAAAGTGAACAGAATTCCCTGAGACACCTGAGCTGACGACATGGGAGGCACAGGGAATTTAGGGGTGGCTTGATATTGTGCATCCTAGAGCCAGTGCAAGGTATGAGGGCACTGAAAGCCAGCTGACTTTTAAAAGCAAATTGGAGAGAGGATAAAGTATTAAGGGGATTTTAGTTTGGTGCTCTGTGGGAAAAGGGCTATCAGTTTTCACAGCCTGGTTATTTTCAGATTCTCAGAGCTAAGAGGCACTTCTCACTGGGAACAAACTGTGAAGAGCAGTATTTTAGTGTCTGTAATTATGCAGCTTTCCCTGAACTGTAGAGCTTGGGGAAAAGTGAGTGCTCAAACGTGTGCACAAAAAGTGTGGCAACTCAAGACGCAGAGAGTGAAACCTGGATAGACCAGAACTCAGCCCAAGATTTTGGCCAAGTGACTCATGGGGGTGAGGCTCGCACAACTGCAGCGGTGCAGGACTGCTGAGATCTGCCACAGAACCCTACCAGGATGATGTTGCTAACGTTGCTTGAGCAACAGGGTCACCGGGTACAGCTTGGGGGTAAAGACTGGGCTCTAATATTCAAAACACATTCAAACGACAGCTGAGCACACGTGTTATTTTCAACTTGTCTTGCTCTGAAAAACAGCAGGTTGGGAGAGAGAGAAACAACGTGCAGCCTCGCCTCAGTCAGGTCAAGCTGTTGCCCAAATGTTCCTTTTCCGTCTTCTGAAACTGATCTCTTTCAGTTTGTTACTCCACTGCTAATTTTACTTTCACTTGTTGGTAAAATAGGTTAAAAAACTAAAAGAAAAAAATAAGAGAGAAATTGCATGGAACTTACAATGAGAGCAGCACTGGCAGCAATAGCACTGCTCTTTTTGCCAGCATCTGGCTTCTCATTTTGACAGAAAAAGTAATTCTCAATCACTAATTGTTTTACTGAACACTGCAAATCTGATGAAACATTGAATAGATATGCAATTGTGATTAAAATTGGGAATTATTCTTCTAGCAGGAGAAAAGGAGTGTTTTTCCTTACTAAACTGCAAAACATAGTGAGTACATTACATTGTTAAATACAGATTTCCAGCCTTTTTATACTTCCTTGCTCTACAGCATACAATATAAATATTTTCTAAGAATAAATAATAAAGAAACGTTTCAGGTCTTCTCCCCTCCTCCCCCTGAGTTTTTCATATGAGACCTTATTCAAGTTTGTTAGATATAGTTGATACTGTTTTGCCTGATATTTGCACAATATTTGTGCAGGTTTTGTGGGCACTCTGCAATTGCTCAGGTGTGTGAACACATATTAGCTAATGCTTGTCTTGATAAAGAAAATGCATTTAAAGCAGCCTTTCTGTACATGGCACCACTATGAAATAAATCACCACAGGGGTCAGACACGAATTGAAAACCCCTGTTGGCACTCTGGTATCTCAGCCTTTCCTGTATTAGTGTTGCGTTTGAGTGAGTACAGCCACTAAAATAATTTCAAATCAATGCGGCAATTCAAGTCTCTTAGCACTTTCTCCCAATGCCTCTGCTACACAGGGCTCAGGTTAATATACAAAGAATAAATAGCTTCACTTCAAAACATCAGAATGGCTTGCCTGCACTTGCCTTTGTGAGCAAGTTAACTACCTTGACTTCACTAAAAGTCAGTTCAGCCTCTGAAAGAAGCCAGCTAGGAGCACAGTCGGGTCAGCCAAACTCCCTGGCTCCGAATGAACTTTTATCTCTGGATGTGGGGAAACAACTTTTATGTCTCAGAGATTTCCTTCACAGCTGTAAGCACAAAAACTCCTGTCCGGGTATCAGTGCGTGCCTGTCCCGGCTGACCTGTGCGCCCTCTGTGTCATGCTGTGGGTGGCCAGCTGTTCAAAACTAAATTCAGGGAGAAAACCACCTTTGTGCATATGTTTGCATTGCTGTAACTGCTTAACGATAGCTATGGTGGCCTTTCCACTGCCCTGCACCTCTTGCCCATCGTAGCACAGCCATGTAGCTGCTGCGTGCCTGCATGATCTGTGTGGCTCGGGAAGCAGAGGAGTAGCATTGAGAAGATGCTCCTCAGGACACCCCTCCCCAGACATCACAGGCAGCTGCCCCACTCTGCTGACAGGGCTGTCCCTGCCTCAGTCAGGTTGCTGCCACTTGCAGATGCCCTTGCAGTAACAGGTTTATTTTGTGTGCCATCCCCCTCAGCCGTCACTGAGAGATGGTGTCTGCAGGTGCTGTCCTGCTGGTAGCATGGGCTGGAGGGCTCGTCTCAGCTTTGCTGCGCTCCAGTGGCTGCACTGTGGGGAGAGGTCTCAAAGCACCAAGCGAAACCCTGTGGCACACCCCTTCCCTTCCTGAGCACGGGAAGCTGCTCTGCAGCCTTTCATGAACCATGAATTAGTTATTAGCAAACAAAATAATAGCTATTACTGCCTTTCTGGTTATGGAGAAGAGAATGAGTGACATGCTGGCCTGAGGTCTTCACAGCCGCCCTACACAGGGCTGGCTGGAGGGGTTTCTGTCATTACCCCTCCCTCTCACCTTGGGCAGCCGCCGGCGTGATTCACGCAGGGGTGGAGCAGAAGGGCACAGGTCTGTGTGGCGGTGGCCGTTTCTGTCCCTGGAAAAGAGGAAGGAAGCGACAACCGGTGCCTCCACATGGTGTGAGGTGCTCGCCCGCGTCGGCAGCGTTTCCAAGAAGCCTCTGACGGGCGCTGACTCCTGTGGGTGCCCAGGCAGCTCTCGGCAGTGCCTTGGAGGACACAAGCTGACGCCAAGACCTGGGCTGCCCTCTGGGAATGCTCCATGGCACCAAAAAAGGGTGAGGCTCTCAACATAGCAGGCTTTGCTTTGGAAATCAAGATCCCTTGCAAATGCCCTGTATGTGGTTGAGTGTGTCTGCTAGCCACAGGCAGGGCTGTGGTGCCTGAAGGCACACAGCCAGCCCCTGGGCGCAAGGGGGGGAACCCGAGGCTCATACTCCTCTACTCTAACTACATCGAAGCAACTGGAGGGAGAGTTATGTGTCTTATGTGCCAAACCTCTCATAACACACAAGCAACTGCTGAATTTTCTTTCTCAGAAAACTCTGGGGGTTTTATATATCAAATGTTAAGTGACTTTCTGGATATTACCTTGGCTTAATGATTGCATTTATCCCCCACCCTGACACCAGATCTGCTGATAAAAAGCTAGTGCCAGCACCATCCTCCTGTAAATGTTGCAGCATGCGTCTGAGTAAGGGTTAAAGGTCACAGGATTTTGGAAGAAACTGGTTTAGGACTTCGAATGGATCTTGGGCATTAAGACACAATGTCCTAGGTTCAGCTGTAATGGTTAATTTTATTCCTAGTAGCTGGCACAGTGCTGTGTTTTGGCTTTAGTTTGAGAACAATCCTGATAACACACTAATGTTCTAGTTGTTGCTAAGTAGCGCTTACCCTCATCAAGGACTTTTCAGTCTCTCATGCTCTGCCAGTGAGGAGGAGCATGAGAAACCATGAGGGAGCAGAGACAAGAGACCTGACCTGAACTAGCCAAAGGATGTACCAGACCATAGAGCATCATGCTCACTGTATAAACTGGTAATAGTTACCTGGAAGGGACCAATTGCTGCTCAGGGACAGTCTGGGTATCAGTCAGCAGGTAGTGAACAATTGTATTGTGCGTCAATTGTCTTTTCTGAGCTTTCATTTCTTCTCTTGTTGTTTCCTATTGTTATTATTATTAGTAGTAGTAGTAGTAGTATTCTTTCTATCACCACTATATGCTACTGTATCTTGGTTATTAAACTGTTCTTATCTCAGTGTGTGGGGTTTACATTCTTTCAATTCTCCTCCCCATCTCACCCTGGGGAGGCTGTGTGGTGCTGAGTTACCAGCTGGGTCTAAACCACGACACATATACATGTATTTTAAGTTATTACAATGTGGAATTTGTGCTGGTATCTGATCCACCCTAGAATTATTGACCAATTAAACCAGAGCTGTAGGCTTGGCTCATGATCAGGGCATTGGCTTAGACAATGAACATGGTTGTTCAATCCCTTCCCCATCCTGCAGAGCTTGACCAAAGCCATGTCAGGTCAATGGGGAGCTTTTAAATTTAATGATGCTCTGGACCAGGCCCATGTAAGCCTGCACCAGTAGCTTTTGGATACACAGCTCCAAACCGAGTGCTGGTGTAATCAACCCACTCATTGTCAGCTTGACCGAAATGGGTTCACCCTGCCTGAGCCTGCTGCCCGTGGCTGGCTGGTGAATGGCAGAAGGATGAACTACAGATGTGAAACTGCACAGACACCCTGGCTGCCCCCAGCCCTGATGCAGCAGCTGGGTGACACTGGGCAAGCCACGGCTCTGCTTGTCCCCCACATGGAGTGAGGAGATGGCAGGGACCTTTGTCTCAAGTACTTTCTGATCAGTCATGAAAGATCTTGGTGCTGGTGAGAGCTTTTGGGTTTGCCAGGCCCCAGAGAAATGCTTCTGTTGATGGGCTTGACTTGCAGAATTTGCTCTGAGTGGATTTGTAACACAGCTTTCCAGCGTTTCAACCCACTGAAGGCATAGGGAGTAGGTAAGCATAAGTGACAGAAAGAGAAGGGACAATACATAATGATGCGTTAATTACTATTTTATCAGATTGCAATCATGACTACCAACATAATGCCCTTTTTAATTGTACAACACATGGGTATGGGCTGAGCTAACATCTGATTCATCAGGGAGTTATGCTGAATGCCAGGAGGGTACAGCAGAGGGAAGCTCCCTCCATACTTACCCCTACCCTTTCAATTTCACCATTCCGTGATAAGATAGTAGGGAGAATTTAGCAATGTTCCCCAAACTGTTCCTTTGTGAAGGGAAAGATACTCCTTTCCTGCACTGGGAACAGTCAGAGGTATCCACATGGAGTCTCAGGCTCCCAATGCAGTACCATACATAACTCAAGGAGATTAACTCAAGCAGAGGAGCTTATGAATCTGCTCTACATTTTCCACAACTTTCTGTCTGACTGCCAAGAAAACTGATGTAAGCCCTTGCTCTGGAGCATCCTCAAATTTTTGGCTCTCTAATATGCAGGGCCATAGCTTTGCTGTTTTCCCCTGGCTATCCAGAGTAATTTAAAAGAAATGAGGCATCTTTCTCCAAGAAATTCCTCTCTTGCTTTCATAGCTGACACAAGCTTTTGACTCCCACTACAGAGATGTCAGAATGTAACTTTTAATTTACAGTGAAAGAAATCCTATGAGCCTTGTTTAGCAAAGAGATGATTGGTTGGGAAGTTGCCTACCTCCCCAGTAGCTAGTTCTAGTGGACTTGGTGTTTGCAATAGGTGTCAGCTGGCACTGGTAGAGTTAGTTCTCTGTGAAACTGCACAGAAGATACGGGAGGGATATCACTGCGTTGTATATTAAATACATGAATGACACAGCTTTAAGCAGAGAGTAAAAATAGCATAAGGAAACAGAGATGTATTCTGGAAAGATCTAAGACAGAAAGGGTTGGTTAACTGGGTTTGTGAAAAAAAGGCTAAGTTGTAATTGGGATCTGGGACAAATCACTCAGGGATGCTACTGAACTATCCAGAACTAACAAGGCATTTACTGAGCAGAAGTGCTTAGATATCTGCAGGGTAGTGCTCTGATGTTGTGTGTGTGACAGAAGAACTAAAACAGTGGGAAAACTGAAACCTGGGGCAGAGTGGCATGAGAACACCCAGCCTTTAACTCCACACAATCGGTGTGCTGAGCTGCATGCACTGTGGTGAACAGGACAAGCTATGAGTATGCCAGGTATGAGGAGTGCGATGCAGAAACACCAGCAGAGTGCATTGTGTCACAGGAGTCTGCAAGCACAGGGGGAAGACACTGTGCAGGGGGAGGACAGGTGGGAGAAAAAGACAAAGGCCTGGGAGCTCAGAGGTGCTCTTCACATGAGCAGTGTCAAAGCTGCAGTAGCAGATGGGCAGAATTAGCATGAATGTGAGTGCAAATTACATCCACTTCTTTACAGTGCAGAGGTACATCATCAACTGTGATGATACAGATAATTGTGTTACACTTAAAGTATCCCTGGGCTGTGGAAAGAAAGCTGTGCACGGCCTCTGAGGACTTGCAGGTGTTCAAGAAGCTGGGGAAATAAAAGTCTTTGGATGCAGGGCTCACAGAACTGCTACCACTTACTGGAAGTGATGCTGTGCTTTTCCCATGGGAAACCCAGACAATGGGGACTCTGCAGCACGGCCCCGTGCTGGTGTTGCCCTCATGGGCACACTTTCTCTGAAGCCCAGAGGGAAGGAGGTGATGAATCAGCCATTTTGCTGAAAAGGACTCCAAGAAGCAGGAACCGGAGAAAGCTCACCCACATCTGAAACAAGAGAGAGGAGCTGTGTTGATACCCAGGGAGGCTGAGGTGGGTCTGCGAGGCCACACTGGTGTCCTCGGGGCAGTAGAAGGACCATGTCTGATGACAAGGCCAAGTCTAATTCTTACCATTTTCCGGCTTGGCTGGGATGGGGATGAGAGATGTAGAAGACAGGCTTCTGCAGGACACCCATAGCCCACGTTTCTCTTGTTGCTCCTCATCTGGCCAGTTTAGCATGGCAGATTCCCATCTTTTTCAGTCCAGAGGCCTCCACTGTTGACTTTCCACATAAGCAGTACAGCTTGCACAAAATCATTTTGCTTTCGCAGGCTGAGTTCATACATGGAACAGATAATTAAGAAGCAGGTCTGCATGGTCTGCCTCCCTCCAGCATGGTCCCAAGGTCAGTGAGAAAGCTCCTTAATGTAGCAAATGTTCACCAAGCTGAAAGTCCACTTGAATGTGACAGAGATGGCTGCTAGCACATAGCAAGACAACTCTCCTAAGACAGATATAAACCCAGACATTTCTACAGTGCAAAGAGGGCTGTGGTCATAGAATGACAAATATTGGCAAGCCAAAGGATAGAGGTGATGCAGTCTGCAAGAGCTGTCACCAAATGGATTTTGTTATCACTGCTCCATGCTCCTAGCAGGTAAGTGTGAATGCTGCCGGCGATGCAATGAGAATTCAGTCACATACCCGTGCTTCAGTTAGCTCAAGTCTGAGTCAGTTACTGCATCGTAGAACCATAGGCTCAACTAGGTTGGAAAAGAGCTTTAAGATCATCAAGTCCAAGCATTACCCCAGGACTGTCAAGGCCATCAACAAACCATGTTGCTAAGGGCCTTGTGTACATGTTTTGCCAGCAAGGCACAGATCTAGCATTAAGAACCACAAAATTAAGCCACTGTAATGGCACAAACAGGAATATTTTTTTCTTTCTTTCTGTCCCTGAAGTGTCCTGAAGTTTGTCCAGGAAACTGTTTTTACAGGACCACAAACACACACTGACAGAGCACTCGCATTTACTGCAAGGAATAATCTACCGTTTTGAGGTGTATATGGTGTAATTAAGGAGAACTTGGTTCAAACATATGTAAAACACAGCTTATGGGGATGGTCTGCACACCTGCAGATGGGAACGTCTGAAGAGCAGTTTAGGTTCATAGCTGCACTAGACCACTCGATCAAAAAGTAGTGAAGAGGCGTAACAGCAGCAGTGGTGGAGGCTCTAACAATGAGAGGAACTTAAGGATGTGGTTTACTCTCAAGAAGGTCTTGAAAGAAGGTAGGAGGGGGAAGGAGTAGAGAGAGGTGGGCTGCTTTAAGCAGAACAGTAGGAGCTAAAGCGTAGTGAAAGGAGATAGTGAAAAAGGTTACTGAGAACTGAAGAAGTCTGAGAGGAGACAATGGCTGAAGGGAGCTTCTGTTTTCAAAAGCTGTTCACTCAGTGTGGTTTGCAGCACAAGGGGGTATTTGGACAATTGAATCTGATTCTGCAACATATGGGATACCCCAAACCAGGAATTCATTGATCAAAGTGCAACATGAGACATGACCTGCATTTGGTGGTCAAATTAAAGGGCTCACTTGTGAGTTCAGTCTCTGCCATGCAGGAAAGCACAGGAGGGTCTCCAGGGCCACCCCCAACCCAGCACTCTCAGGCAGAGTTAAAGGCAAAGTCTAATAGGCTGCCTTCAAAAAGCAAACCTGCTTTCTACCTGTGCTGCAGCAGGCTATGACACCGTGCATGGCCCAGCACCTGCTCCTCTCACAGACCTTGCCAGCCCTCAGGGTGCATGTCCCTGGCTCTGGGGGCTGTGGCACAGAGGATGGCCAGTTCTGCTCTGTCCAGGGCTAGGAGCTTGGTCCTGAGCCCATGGGAAGAAGTCTGCACTCAGGGGCCAGTGGGGTGGCTATTTCAAGAGATGCTGGTTCAGGAGGTCTGAGGAGAGAGGACAGAGCATCTGTGAATGCCCGGGGTGTGGGGAGGCACCAGATCTGTGACACCCAGTGACACCAAGCGGTAGCTGCCGGGGTGCAGCAGTGTCTATGGCAGTGAAATTGCTGATACTTTCCTCTGTGCTCTGGAGCCTGCATACTGAGCACAAACGTTATGAAACTAGTAGGGAAACCCGAGGCTTGGTGACATTGTTGCCAAAGCAAAGGTTTCCAAAATACAGCCTCACTCTGAACAGGTTTTGCATCTGATGTGAGAGCTTTTCAATGCTGGGACTCAAGCTGTGGCACTGATCCTGCCCAGCTTTACTACAGACCACTGTGAGACAGCCTGCCAAGCATGCAGCACTTTGCACTAACAGCCTCATTTGTCAGGTCAGGGCACAAATCACCTCGTGATACAGAAAGCTGCCACACCATGTGCTGCGGGACCAGCACTCCACTGTAATGTCCTGCCAATGTGCGGGAGACCTGGGGGCTCACAGTGACATGTTCCCCTTGGGACGTGAGCTCTACATACGCATGGGTTTTGGCAGGGTTTGCTTTTGGAACAATGAAACTACTCTGAACATAGCTTAGAGCAGAGCTGCTGGCCGACAGCTGGTATTTCTAAGTGTTTCAGGTCCATGTGCCCATCTGCATGGCACTGAACTGTTAGAAAAGAAGTATCTACAAAATTGAACAGATTAGTAATGGGCACCTGTAGGTAACAGTCATGAGCTGTATTCTTCCCTCCTCACCTTGCAACAGTGTGCTCATAGGCCCCATTGACATCAACTGTTTGCAGATGTGCAATGGAGTGGGCAGGGGTCTGCTTTTGACTCTCACGCACTCTCCCAAAAAGCAAGCCCAGAAACACAGCAGAGATAAACCAGTGCTTCTGAATTGACCAACTCCTTTGGTTAGTTCCAGGCACTGGTAAGGTGAACCAAGCCCCAGGAAAGTATGGCTCTTAGTCTCAGCTGTCAAGGGAGTCTAGACAAGTCAGCCATAGGTGTCCATACTCTAACATTTAAAGATGTGGAGATTGATTCTGTTCTTGCCTTGGACATCCGGGCATAGACCACAGCACAGTTTCTGTGCCCTTTCTATTACTGGCCTGCTGAATCCTGCCACAGCTATCACCACCTGTGTGCCCGCTCGTGGCAGGAAAAGGAGTGAAGCTGTCTTTCCCAGGGATCTGTGCCTCAGAGGTGGATGAGTTCAGCTCAGATCACAACATTTTCACATCAGTTGTTTGCATATTTGCATGACATTTTTAAGAACTGAGCATCTCTGAGGTTTTTGCTCTCCCATTGAATTTATTTGAAATTTGCCAATGCACGAACAAGTTGTTGGAGAGAAAAGAGACAAGTAGAGAGCAATCACATAATCCATGTCTTCTTAGGAATTCAGGTGACCAGAGTGATCACTTTATTTCTGTGGTTAGTCTGATTGCTATGGAGAAAGCTTTGAAACAAACAGCATATTCAGCTACCTCATGCACGATTGAGATGCTGCTATTGAAACTGTGGGCAGAGATGTAACAAAAGAGATTTCTACTTGCATTTAAACCTTATTCTATATTACAACACCATTGAGAAGGATAGAGGCACTTGTCACATCTATTGTTTGTCTTTCTGAAGTCAATTGCACTTTAAAGGTGGTTTTTTTTCCACACCTGTCACACCAAGCAGTAGAAACTTCCAGGAATGACTTTGTGGAGCAAAGCTGTGTGGGGGTATGAACATCGATATTTGGTGTGGAATCAAAACACAGAGGAACTAGAGATAAAGGTAACCTTATGGACCTGAATGTTTGAGGTTCAACCTCTGCATCAACATCGAGACAGACTCTACCCTGTGGATCTGAGGCATTTACTTTCATAGCAGACACTTCAGAGGCTTCTCCTTGGACAGGACATAATGTTAGCTGTGACAAGCTAATGTGATAAGACTCAGCATTTGCTGAGACAGAGTTGGACACTGATGGGGTGTGAGGGATGTGCAGTGTGAATGCATGGCCTGGTGCTAAAGCAAGGGGTGAAGCCCTTCCTCTTCAGCTATCCTCAGTCAACTCCCTGGCAACTCTGCAGCTGGAATTAAATCCAGAGGAGAATACAGACTTCAGTTTAACAGTGGATTAACAGCAAAAAGGATGTGGTCTGCGTTGTTTCTGTCCTTGAATTTTTAGCCATGAGGCTGTCTGCCAAAGCAGATGTGTGTCGAATCTAACAATTAAAATGAGGTATGGTTCATCAATTACACACTAATGTTAAGACCTTAAAACGTTTCACTAAGTGGTGCAGCGTTTTGGAGGGATCACTTAGCACAAATGTGGCCCTCTCTCTTGAAGGGAATGGAAATTATTAAACTCAGCACAGGTTTAGCGAGCTGCAGCACGGAAAGAGAGAGGCTCTGACTCATCTGCTCTGCAAACGACCGCATGAGACTGCAGTTTCACTTTTTGATGTGGTCTCCTTACAGAAGTGTATGCCAGCTCAGTTATCACGATGAAATGTTATTCCTTCCACCTGGTGAAGCACTTGGCAATTTGATTTGAGGTTCTGGGGGAGGAGAGCTGAAGCTGCTTCAGTGGGTGTTGAACCCACAGTTCAAGCAATAATTCAGTCAGTGCCTTCAGGGATGAGCTGAGCTCTCCCACCCACTCTCTTCATCCCCTTCGTGAAGGAGAAAAGGGAGCTGGATGCAGAAAGGACCATGGCTTATCCTCTGAGGTCCACACACATAAGAAACAGTTGAAGGAGACCGCAGTGAAATAAGGAGGGGTCTGCTGCCTGTGTGCCTGACGATGTTTATTATATAAAACATTTGGTGGGATTAGGGCACACTCCTGTGTTTTTTTAGACCAATATAGTAAGAAGGAGAAGCTCTCAGGTATCAGGCAAACCTCCGTCTCCCTTACTGTGCACATCTGTAGGTCTCTGTGCTGTGCCACTGCTATAATTTGGGAATGCTTTTAATTATGAAGTATGTCCAGTATGCAGCTACAAAGGATATTAATTTGGACATCTTTGTTAACCATACCAAGAAGCAGCATAATGACTATCACAGTGCTCTAGCTACTGGACTCCCTTGCCAAGGAGGTAATTGCCTGAAACAAAGAGAATAGTGCTTCTATGGACTGGAATGAGCCAGAAGTAAGGCAAAGCTTACTGTGGAGTAAGCTGTCCGGTTAAAATACCTCAAAATGCTCTTGCTGTTTGATGAAGCATGAATGTGAAGTCATTTACACCTCTTTACCTTGCCTTTTGCTGAGTGGGTGTGCATACTCATGGGTAGTTACCAGGGAATAAATGACATGCTGTAAATTCACACCATCAATTAATTCCTTCATGTGCCCATGCTCTTAGACAGAGGAACACCCTGTTTCTGGATGGTGGGTGAGGAGAGGTGTGAGGGCTCTGTCAAAACAAAGCTGCTTCTGCACATATGTAGTAGGAAAATGAAGTGGCTGAGAAACCTTATGGCCACAAACTGTGCGCCTGCAGTCTTCCCTGTGGTTTTGGCCACCTCAGGCTGACTCAAAGACAGCACTCCGGGTCTGCCTGGAGAGCTGGGGAAAGGACCATTGGCAGAAACAGAAGATGGTCAAGGTGTCATCTCCAATTCAGATGCAACATCCCAATTGGAGTTGGTAGATGCCTAAAGCCTTTCTTCAAGGTTCTGTAGACACAAAAACAAGAAAAAAAAGATCATAGCTTGCTTCTGCAGGGCCAGGAGGGAAATTTTGTAGAAGAAAGAGGAAAGCTGAACTTGCTTCAGTGCTTATTGTATGGTTGAAGTTGTAGAGATGGGCATGCCCCTGAATCTTTGACCCAGAAAGCCTTTCTTTGCTTCCTGCACTCACATTGGGCTTAGTTGTGCTCTCCCCATGACAGTATTACCATGTATTCTAACACTGGATTTTGCAGCTTAATTTTGCTGTTTAATTTTCCCTCAGGAGCCTTCAGAGCTTTACTTTTCCTCCGTCTCCCTGGAAGAAAGGAGGCAGGTAGCCACACTTCCATTCAGGTTTGGACGAGCAAGTCCCAAATGCAGGGTATGTGCACTTGGGGCTCGCTCCCCAAGTCCCAGTGATGGAGATGTGCTCAAGGGGCTGAGGGAAGGTGGGAAGCTTCTCCTGGGCATGGGAGCACCAGCCCCACCATTGCCCTAGCCCAGATTTTGCAGCCACTGTCACAGAAAGCCAAGTAAAGGGTTCTGGGTTAGCCCCTCCAGGTAACAATAAGAACTGAGGTTGGTGCTGGGTGTTAAAACACTGTCCTGGTTCTGGAGTTTTTTCTCAGGGGCTCAGGTAAGGTGGGGGAGCCACTTGTGCTAGGAGCCGATTGGTGAGGGAGCTGAAGCAAACTGCACGGCTTAACCACAGGGACCTGTTTTCTTTCTGCGCCGGAAGCACCTGCCAGAAAGGCTGTGCTCACCCAGGCTGTACGAAGAAAAGCCCCACATGAGACTTCCAGTCCTAGAGTAGTGGGTCAGGGGGTGATGATCAGCACATGGGTTCGAACTGAGGGCAGCTTACTGTGCCATTTCACCAGGTGCATGGCAAAGAGAGGGGCACGGGGCAGCAGGCTCCTGGGAAAGGCATTTCTCACAATGCACTGGGAGGTGCATTTCACCTACCAGCTGGAAAAAATGGGAAAAAGAAATAACAACAGAATAACTGCTGCAACTTATACTGCAAGGCACTGGCTCTGGGGCTGCTGGCTCCAGCATGGAGTGATGCCATGAGGTCTAACTGGCCCACACCAGTACAATGCGGTGAGCAGCTCTTCCCCAAGCACAATGGAGGCGATTGTGTGTCCTGGGTGTGCACCCACCCTGGTTATCCAGCAGCAGCGTTGCTGCAGCACTGCCCTGGGGTGGCCTAGACCCTCTGTGCCCCAGAAAGGGGTACCACATCCTCGGCCACAAGGGCGACCTTGTGCTTCCGCAATCTTGGTGGTGCTTCATGAGGAGGAGCAGTTGGTGGCTTTTGTCCCCTCTGACCTCTCTGACATGTGGTTTGCATGATGAAAGCCCAGGGCAAGTCACAGCCAGAGAGCAGGGACACACAAACCCTTGCCTAGGGAAGGGGAGCCAGCAGAGAGGGGCAGCCTGTAATGTCTGATGGCACAAGTGGTTAACCATTTTTTGCCTCTTCCTCCTTTCGCAGATACCCACTGTGCACGATTCACTTCTTGTGCTCCAGTCGTCAGCATTTCTCCTCCAATAAAATGGAGGCTTGCCAAGCTGGGGCACACTTAAATGTCAAAGATTTGGACAGCTCTGGCAAGCTGCCTTTATCTGGTACATTTATATAGAATCATAGAATCATGGAATCATGAATCATGGAATCATAGAATGGTTCCCTTCAGGTGTCTGTGCGGGTGACTGCAATTAGTACCTCTTGCTGAGTGATCACTTGCTAAGTGATGGCTCTGAGTGCTGCTTGAGGCAGGAGGGTGGCATCAGCTTCCAAGCGACAGCAACCTAAACAGCCCACACTGCTGCTTGTTGTGAGCACCATGCAATGCAGAGCAGCTCTCAGGACACAGTGGATGTTTCTCCTACACATTGCTAGCCTTTTGACTTGCAGTAAGTGGGCTTTTGTGAAGCTGCCAAAGTAAGCTGAAAGGGTGCAGTCCCAGCACTTGCAGAAACCACTTTGTGAACTATGTGGTGAGGGCCAGAAATGCCTGTGCAAGAACTAGCCTTTGGTGATCATCTCATGTCCAGGCATGAAAAGACCAGGGAACACCTGACAGTGGAGACTTAAATATCCATTGAATAAATAATATCTTTATTAAAAATAAAAAGCCAGCAGAAAATACCCTGACACTACTGTGATCTCAGTGGCAGACAGATGGTCACAACCATATATTCAGAGTTAGAGGAGATATTGAAACAGGAACAAGAAGCTCCACAGGCAGCACACATCATCTCTGTTCTTCCCATACTTGTGGAAGTTAATGTATTAACCCTTAGACATTGCACATGGGGTATAACAACAACAGTACATTTTCAATACAATGTTCTGTGATTTTTGCTGTTTAACCCGCTCAATGCTTTCATTCCAAACTTTAGTAGTAAACAGACTGTACAACAGGCCCTGTAGTGTGAGGGTGTGAGAGGTCATGCTGCCCAGCAACTGCAGCTGAGAGGATGAGGTGTGCCATGAAGGGACCAGGCAATGAATGGTACAGCATGGTGTCATGAAAGCCAAGCTGAGATGTCAGACGTGGTTCCTGACCTACTCATACAGTAAATACAGGTTTCTGAAGGAATGAGGGCAACATGACAGGAAGTAAAGAGCTGAGTATATCTAAATGAGTGGTTAGTACTGGATATTGGGGTTCAGCCTATGCAAACTGTTGGAATTTGTGGCTAAAGAGTCTTTATAAATAAATTGTCTTTATAAATAAAACAAAAAGCTTTAATAATTTTGAGGTCTTAGCTCTCCAAATCCGAACATTGTAGATTATAGTGCCTAAGGAATTTGTGTGCTACATCCAGGCTTTACATTGGTTTACCTTGGCTTTTTGAGGATCCTGTTTACATGTTATTTTGCCCCACTCCACTACAGTTTGAGCCTGTGAAAGAAAGAAACAAGTATCTATCAGTATAGTACCTATCTGCATCTATCTGCTAGCATTGCTAGGGTAAGGTGAGGTTAAATTTGTCTGTTGTGCCCAATGGTTTACAGGATTTTTATGCCTGTGATGTGCACAACGCTTAGCAACCTGGCAGGGAAAGCTCCTTGGAAGTTTTAACAGTGCATTAGTTAAACTGATGTAATTTCCTTTCCCTTCCCTGGGTTTTTTTATCTGGGGGTTGTTGCTGCAGTAACTTGGCCTCAGGATATACAGGAATTAAAACTATGGATGGTTGCACTGCAGGAAGACCCCAGGAAGACTGCTTCACAGAGGTGTTTTTAGGATGCAATTTGATGAGAACTTTTTGGAAGGAGAACCAACCTATGCCATTTTCTTACTTGATCTCACCTGGGTTAGTTCAGCTTTTTGTAGATCTATACAATAAAGTTAATCTGATTATTTTTAATCTACATTTATTTCTATATTTGCTTCAGGTTTAGTCAAGCAAAGTGTACCAGCACAGAGGGGGAAATGACAGTGGTGGCTTGGGGGAAGCTGGTACACTTGCCAACCTGTAGGAGCAGCACAGCCTTAAGGACTTGTTTAGGACCACTTTTTTCTGTAGGAAGAAAAGTGACCATTGCCATTTGGAACTGCTTACAGAGCTGATGAGGAACCATCAGTGGCATTCAGCTGATTTCTGTGGCCTGTGTTTTTTTCCTCCCTCATGCTGTTCTTCCCTGCTTGCTTGGCATCATGCAGATCATAGCTGGGGGCACCCAAGGAGGTTTTCCTGACTTTGAGCTGGCTATGGTGAGCTATACATCCCTTCTCATCCCATCTCTTGGGTGGATTGTAATTACATCAATATGGAGAAATGGCATATTTCTATCTTTGAGATTTTTAGTGTGAAGCCATCACTGTTACTACCATTAATATCTTGCTTTCTGTCTGAGACAGGCCAGCATCCCCTTCCCTCTCAGAAAATTCAGGAGCAGTAAAATGAGAGCATTTATTGTCCTTGTAGTTGAAAGCACTCTTTTCACAGCCTTGAAAAGATTATCAGTTCACACTTGGATTATAACATACCTGCTGGGTAGAGATGGAATGACCTTTCAACTGCACACCTGAGGACAGCCTCAAGATTGCTCTTCCCCATGCCCTCTTGGTTACTGCACCCTGCTATGCTTCTCTGACGTACATCAGCGCTTTTCTGGTGGCACAAGAGACAGTAAAACTGGTCATCCAGCCACTTACCTCCAGCCTGTCATTGCCACATGCCAGACTCTGAATTCCAGATTGAAGAGCAGCCCAGGGTTCCACATGTCATCACACAGCATGAGGCTGAGCATTCTTGCACATTAACACATGGGCCTGTGCGGTCAGTTCCATTCCCCCAACATGCACAAAATAGCATCCTGCTTCTCTTTCCATAACAATCCCCTTTTTCCTCTTAAAGAAAACATGTGCAACCCACAGAACCTGGTTATTCAATTAAGAAACTTTCTTTAATGAATGCTCCAGTTACAGAATAAGGGTTATTTGTTTTAGCCATCTCCTATGTTCTCTGCTACAGTGGACCCTTTGAACCAAGCAGGGTCATCTTTGATGTGTTAGCCACACTCCAATTAAAGGCCACTTTTGGTCTGTATCAGACTTAGTTATATGCTTTGAAGAGGGATCAGTGAAGAATCTAAGAATTGACAAGTGGAAAGCTTCTATAGGTAAGGAGACAGACTGCAGCAGCAGCACCTGAGGTTTGGATGCAGCTGCTACAGAACTGCAGTTAGGACAACAGGGTCAATTTTCCTGCTAGTGTCACATTCATGTAGCAGCTAAATTCCCTCCACACTCACAGCTTCTGATTATTGTCAGCTAGCTTTACTTCTCATTGCATTAGTGAAAAAAGATGCATACTTATGTCAAGTTATCTTATCATCACTGTGATGAGCAGCCTTTGAGCAGGGCCTAACATAAAGATTCTAGAGAAGGCCTTGAAAGAAAATGGTTTAATAGAAGATTACACAAAATCAAACTACAGTCAGAACAAACATGCTGAGTAACATGCACAGTAACCCACAAGTCACAGCAGCTTTAAAACTGTAACGTTCCACTCTAAATCCATTCCAGGTGGGAAAAGTCACCTTGTACTATAAATACCATATATATATATATATATATAAACTTACTTTCCTTCTCTGTAACTTTACAGAGCACTTGAAGTTCAGTCTGTATAAGATATACAATTTCTGCATTGAAAAAGATACCCCTTACTACGGAAACCCAACAGATAGATGGAAACATGTTGTCTTCAGGATCTTCACCACCACCTTGCTGTTAACAGCTTCATCAGAATACCCATGAGAGACCACTCTCACAGTTCCCCAGCTGGAAGGAATGCACACCATACTGGTTTGGAGGGAGTCCAGCAAGCCCAAGAGCATGGTGGAAGACAGTTAGAAACTCCCTCTTTGTCACAGCTGCACTATCCAAGTGCACAAAGAGGGGGCCCTCTCCTTGTGGCCATACTGCCACATAGATGTGGAGAGCTTCAACAGGACATACCCACATCTCTTTAGAGAATCTCAGTCGGATCAAATTCCTCTGTTGGCCCATATAGGATGTATGCAAACTAAGGCTTGCACTGTCTGCAGTCAGCTGGAGGTCACTCAAGTACAGGAGCTCCGGCTGCACTCTATGTCGGTGATTTGCCACCATCTCTTCTATACAGAGTGCACCAAAAAAAGCTACAGTAAATATGGCACGGAACAATATACACTCATAAGGAGAGCTACACACAGATTCCAGAGTCCCCAGCAGAGATCTTAACACTTCAATAGTTACAGGAGAGTACTGATCATTTGAAGGGCCAGTCCTATATTTCAACCCTGCTATCCTGTGACAGATATCAGGATCTTGAAGAGGATCAGGATGATCTACCATCCTGGAGATGAAGGACAATCCTTCCATATACATTATTATTTTTGCAGGAGGCACATCCTGGGACTCCATGTTGACCACAAACTCTTTCACTTGATCCACTGGAATCGGCCAAACTGCAGACAGAGACATGCCTTCTCTAAAGGCAAGGAAATTCTTCAGGCCCTTATAGTAGCTGTGCCATAAGTGGCTATCTCCTGAGTCCTCCAGTAACAGCAGAGCTTCCAGGGGCCAAGGGCCCAAGGGATGCTCCCGATGAGCCCAGCTGAGTTCATCTGTTGAAAGAAAACCACATTAGCAATGGCAAACAAGGTGGCTTCAGAGATAGTAAAAGAGTTTCCTCCCCTTCAACATGCTTGAACTATATTCTTGAACTTCTCTGGAATAAAACTGTCCCATGCACTCTTATGACTTTTGCCTGCACAGCTTCCAACAACCAGAGCACAGAAGGATTAAGCTCTCAAAAGCCACTGTGAAATTTCTCTCTAAAGCAACACCTGAAGCCTTATGACAGATCTAGCACAGTACTGCAAGTTTTATGCAACCTCACATCTCCATCAATAGACAAAATGGTCTGAAAGTGATAAAACCACCACAAACCAGCAACAGACCCAGCAGTACACACTGATCCCAGAAGTCTTCCAGCACTAGATTTAGACCCCCTGAAAGCACGTGGAAGCCTCTATCATCTCTCCCACCACACAGCCGGCTGACCCCAGGGCCACACTCACCAGCTCCTTCCCTGCTACCCGCCTCCACTCCGCCGGGACCCCGCGGCAGCCAGCCCATGCCGGGCTCCTGCCGCAGTAATGCTACCAGCGCCCAGAAGGGCGAAGAGGCAGCGGGCGGCTCAATCCCAGCTCTCTGCATCGCTAACAACACGGCACGGCCGCAGCGACAGACACGAAGCAGCGAGCCCTCACCCGTGCCGCCGTGCTGCCCTCTTATAGCCGGGCCCTTACTTCTAACCAACCGGAAGGACCCCCGCCTCTTTGTTAAGCGCTGGCGGAGCGCGGGGCTGAGGCCGTCCCTGAGGTGCGGTGCGGTGCGGTGCAGCCAGCAGCTCGCCCCGCCGAGGGTGGTGTTTCACCGGTCCCTTGTTGCCTTCATTGTGGCATGTCTGGCGGGTAAGGAATGAGGCAGAGGTGACCGTGCGCTCTGTCGTGTGGCTGAACCTCTGGAGCTCTGGTTGTGTTCTTCTGTGCCAATTTGCTGCAGAAATAAGACAATCTGCGGAGGTACAAACGCGGTACAGGGATGGATGAGGGACAGGAGTAATGCTCAAAGCTTGAGGGAGAAGGTCTCCCGGGGACAGAGGTTGCTGGGGTCCCTGCCCCGCTGTGTTCAAGGGGTGAGAGACAGGGCCAACGTCCTGGCACACTCTTGGCTGCCTACCAGAGCAGGGCTCTATGAAGACATCCCAAAGGAGATGAGGGCACACAGGAGAATACCCAGCCAAAAGCTCAAGATGTCGGCTGTTGAGGCTGCTCTGTTTTACTGTCTTGGGTATCATCAGGGATAGTTGCCATGGAAGGGTGGCTGTCTCACTAAGCTGAGCACAAACATCTAGGTATGCTATCTGTAATTAACATCAAGGGACCAGTAGTTCAGAGCAATCAGCTGCCCTGAGCTGTTCTACAAGAAGCTGCAGAAAACACATCTTGGAGAACCCAGGAGAGCAATGGGTGAGGAGCACAAGTACTTCTCTCTTCTTTTAACCTCATCAGTAATTCTACCCGTATTTCAGACTCTGATAAGGAGCAATGTGACAAATACCTGTGCTTCGAGCCTTGCAGCTCGCTGCCCGAACCCAGCTCCGCCCGTCGTTAGCGGCCTCTTCACACCCGCCCCGCTCCCCGCCTGCTGCCCGGGCGGGGCCGCATCGGGCGGGCAGCCAATGGCCGCGCTCCGGCTGAAGGAGGGCGTTGGAGCGGCTCCGCGGGTATAAAAGGGCCCGCGGCGGTGGCTGGAGCAGTCTTCGTGTGATTGTGGGCCGTGCATTGAGGTGGTATCTCTGCTCCTGCTATGTCGTACAGCGACGGCGCAGCGGCTGGGCCTCTTGCTCGGCCCTTCTGGGAGATGTTGGCGCTGCTGACCCAGGAGCCAGGCATGGAATGGCTGGAGCGGGCCCTTGCTGGGCAAACAGGCCCCTTCTCGCGTGGCAGTCAAGGAGCAGAACGCAGGACAGCGGCGGTGGCGCCTCCGGGCGGCTCCCGGCAGTGCGGGGAGCGCGGCAGTGCCGGCATCGGTAAGTGTGTGCTGTGCTCCGCAGTGGGGTTGCCAGCATGTGTGGCAGTGGTGGTGGCTCAGTGCCTGCCGCATCCCCTGTAGCCGGGGGCTGGCCTGTGGCTCTGGATGGGGAGTGAGTCGTGGCCGAGGCTCCCGCCAGGCTGCATTTCCTTGGGTTTGCTTCGGTTCTTGTGCGGGGCTGGGGCTTTTAGAAGGAGGCTTCGAGGGAGTCCCCTTCCTGGACTGGGGAGCATGCCACTTTTTGTCGGGAGTTTGCAGTTGACTTCTATAAGCCACAGTGAGAAGCCTTGGTTTTAAACTTGTGTTTTGTTTTCTTCATTGCTACTAAGTTGTAAATTCCCAAAGTGTTACCAGACCTAATGCCTGAATGGACCTGGTATGTTGCTTTTAGTTTCTAGGTTGCAAAATATCTCGGCTCTGGATGTAGCTGTGTGTGAATTAGTTTTAATCCGATGAACAAGGAGAGCATCGTCTAGGGGCTATATTGCACTGGGGAACTGTGTTTGTTGCTGCTTTAGATGGCATGCTTGTGCTTCTTGTCAGTGTGTGTTAATGGGGATCATTTCTTGCAGGGAGGGAGTCCAGTTGCTCTAGGAAACATTCGTTGGGACCTTGGCCTCTGAAGACTTTGTCTTTGTTGGAGTGTTCAGCGGATGGTAGGCTTTGGCAAACCTGCCTTGAAGGACTGAAGAAATTCCTTGTCTTTAGGGGAAGCATGGGAATGCCTGCAGCCTGGCCAATTCCAAAGGAGCAAGTTAGGGGATTTTTAACTGTGGAATCTCTTTATTCACCCTCAAAGGCACTGGTGTATGTGGCAGGACTGGCTTATTTATCGAAATTGACTGGTAACTCTGATCCTCTGGAAGATCCTATCACACGTTTCATGCTGATAGGGCTGAAACGTCGAGCGGGCATCATGAGGGATAAATACTTGCCTGTAACAGTTGAGGTGTTGCGATCTCTTTTAGGTGCTCTGGAGTCTGTATGCATAACTCATTATGAATGCTTACTGTTTCGTGCGTTATTTACTGTAGCTTTTTTTGGGGCACTTCGAATAGGAGAGATGGTTGCAAAGCACCGTGGTGTACTGCAGCCTGAGCTACTGTACCTGAGTGACCTCCAGCTGATGGAGAGGAGAGTGGCATTTCACCTGCGTAACTCTTCTGTGGGTCAGGAGAGACATGTCATCAGCCTTGGGCTGTCTGAAGAGCCATGGGTGTGCCCTGTTCTGGCTGTCCAGAACTATATGGCAGTTCGTTCACAGCTGGAAGGGCCACTCTTTATCCACTTGGATAATACAACTGTAACAAAGAGAGACTTCCTGACTGTCCTCCGAGGGGCCCTGCAGCTGCTGGGGCTGTGCCCAGAGCAGTATGGTGTGCATTCCTTCTGGCTGGGGACTGCTGTCACTGCTGCGCACTGTGGGTATCCACGGGAAGATGTAATTCGCCTAGCAAGATGGCCCTGTATGGTCTTAGACAGACTATAGCCTTGGAGATGGACAGGAAACCAGAAGCTAATGAATTACCTTCTTTCTCTAGAGTTAACTGCATGGTTTCTAGTTTTTGGCATTAACGCCTTTAACAAGCTTTCTACCTCACAGGGGGGTGATCTCTGAAGTTCGTTTACAATGGCTCCTTGTGCTGTGCATGGACTTTGTCTCTGTCTTGAGAGAATAAGTCTTTAGGCAGTTTTATCTTGTATAATGTGAATTAATAAATGCTACCTTTTTAAAAACAGTCTTTGCCTGTTAGTAATATTGTTGCTTTTTGCCCAGAAGAAATTTGCTTTGAGAGCAGTGAATGATGAGCTAGTTCTGAAGAGAAACTCTAAAGTGTGGGAGGTAATTAAATTGCAGTATGTTTTTGGGTGGCTGTACACTTTTTAACACTAATATGTCACTAAGGTCAAAAGAGAAATATAAGCTATATTATTAGCCCGATAACAGACAGCAAAGGATAAGCTTTTTAAAACATTGACAATCATAAGATGTTCAAAGTGATATCTGGTACTGTTTAAATGGGGGACAGCAGCCTTTGTATTCAGCAAACTCTGCCTCCAAAAATATTTAACCCTCTAGGTAAATTTCCTCTGAGCATAATTAGCCTAATCAGCATTTTAAGTAACAAAATAGCACATGGTTCACTTAATGATTTCTTAAGGATGTGATACTAACTGTTCCTAATTCAACCTGTTCTTTTTCCTGAATTTTAAGCCACTTTTTAAGATTGAGGAGTTGTTAACCACAAAGATAAAGTACCATGGTTTGAGTACTCTACAATTTTGCAATTATAACATTTGTAATATTTTTATAGCATGTGGTGGAATATGTTTTTCACCATATGGCTGGGCTGGGGAGAGAGCTGGTGAGTCACAGTACCCTAGCTGAGAACTGTGGTGAGCAAGCTTTTTATCACCCTTATTACTATCACTGATCCAAGCCTGGACCATGATTGTTGGTAAGTGGAGTGACTTTGTATCTTTCTCTGGCCTATACCCTTTTTCTAACAAAGCTATGGACCACAGAAGTGTGGGAGCTAGCTGAAATTTAATGCTGGCTTGATCTCCATGTGGATAATTAGCTGTGATTTCTGAGCCTTTTGATTAGTACAAATTAACACTGTCTATGTAGGACAGTGCCAATCTGCTGCTCTTTGCTGTGAGAGTGGCATTGTGTTCAACTGTGGGAATTGACTATGGTGCAGTAAGACTTCTGTGGCTATGACAGTATCTGAGATCTTTGTTGTAACTGCATTTTGGCTGTCTTTTCATTTTGTGGCTTTGTTCACTAGAAATGCTTGTTTATACAGTCACTTCTGCTTCCGTGCATGAAACCTGAGTGTAACTAGAACTAAGGTGGTACAAATGTAGCATCTGCTCAGGGGCTTATCCTTAAGCGCCTACCAGCTGTTGGTTAGGCTGAGCAGACACTTGGAACATACCTGCATAAGGAATTGCTTTGTGCTCTGCAGAAGCCTTGATGGATTTTTGCTGTCCTTGTGTGTGATGTGTCTCCTCATTTGTGCATGTACCCAGGCATGCCAGCTTCTAGTACTGTCTGTTGCCTTGCTGTGAAAAGACTTATGCATTGCCTATATGTGATATGGTTTTGGTTGATTTTAATTGGCAATAAATTAGTTTTTCCCAGGTTCAGTCTGTCTTACCTGTGGCAGTAATTGGGTGATGTCCCCATCTTTAGCCCTCATATAAGTAGATCAAAGTAGCTGCACCATTGTGGCGGACCTGGGAGGTATCAAAATGAACTGGGTACAAAACCAGCACAGTGGATGTGCCTGGCCATTTAACTTCTTGCTAGGACTTTTTAATTGATTTCAGCTATAAACTGTGCTTCCCAAATGGGGAGACAGGAAAGCCTTGCAAATATGTTTTAGTAAGACAGGAACAGCTGTATTGTAATGTATGTGCCATTTTTAAAGCTTAGAGGTATGCTTGAAGTCTGTCTTCTGGAGAACCTGATATTTGGCAAATAAATGCTGTGATGATTGCTCTACAATACTGGGAAAATGGGTGTCAGTCTTATCTGTGATTTCTATGTTTGTGTGATATATGAAGCAAGAGAGAATAACCTTTGTTCTTATTTCTACCTGCATTCTGTAGCTGTAGTCAGAGATTCTGGTTTTGTATCCATTTAAGTGAAAGTACAGTCTAGGAAGCAGCTAGAGGGATTGAGGATGAAGAATTGACTATAGTTATCAACTTCAGTGAGTTTTGATCCCAGCATTGGGAAGAAGAGGAATGTTTTTTTAAGGAATAGCCATCACTGAAGTAATCAGCTTTTTAAAAATAATTATTTTGATAGGCTGGCTGGCGTATTTTTTGATAACAGGGCTATAGATGCAGTGCTCAATCTGTAATTTCTTGTTGGAGCTATAGGTCAGCTTTTACATGGCAAATTAAACTGAGACAGCTGGTAAGTAAATAAAACCTGTCTTCTTGAATGTTAGGAGTTTAGTGTCTCATCAGCTCAGAATTGTAAAATAGTTCTCTTTAACAAATTTATATTTGCAGAATTTTTCTGTTTAGCTGTTTCAATGATCCTGCATAGAAGCAGAAGAGGATATAAAGTATTTACTTTAAGAAGCAAAATGGGGAATTACTTCAACTCAGAATTCTTTCTTACAATGTTAATTATTTCACACATTTTTATCATGTTAAAGTGAAAGGCTAAGCATACTGACTTCAGGAAGAGCTAAATTACTTTTGTATTACTGCTCACTGTCTGCTATGGGAATTCACTGTATTATGTAAAGAGAATGGTGAATTTGCTGAATTGTTATTCATGTAGAAGCTTATAGTTTCTGCAATTTATAATTGTTAAATTTAACTCATTAGACTATTTTCAAGAATAAATGGGAAGTGATTAGTTTTTTTAAACCACCAAACTTTCTTTGTACACCTGGTTGATATGCTTTTGACTCTATTCTGATTGTGATGCTTATATCAAATACATATTCCTTAGAATGACAGAAATATTACCCATTAATTACTACAGTACTAATTAATCAAATATAAAGCATTTGTCTTCACACAGCTGAAACTTTCACTGTTGAAATAGTACCTGAGTGTGCATGTTCCTGAAATGGATGAAATTTGCAAGAAATGACTTATTTCCATATCTACTGAAAATGAAGTAGGTAACTAAATCACATACTTGTCAGGTTCTACATAAAGATCCAGGAGTACTTCTTGCTTGTAGAAGGAAAGCATCCCTTGCTACTTTGACTAAGCAGCATCCAGTGTCCTTTGATAGCAAAAGCCCAAATCCAAAAAGATAAGAATAAATTAGCTTTTGCCTTTAAACCTCTTGGGGTTTTCTTTTCAGTGATTAAATAGAGAATTATTTGTGCTATAAACAGTGCTGAGGAGATTCTTTGAGAGAACCTGCAAGAGCAAGCAAGTGCATATAGCGTACTTGTGTTTCTTGTTTGCAACCGACACCTGCAAAAGTAGACTTTAAAGATTGAGGGGTTCAATTAATTTGTTACTTAATGTCCCCTTCAAGTACCCCTCTTGGGTGCCTAGAAGTATAATTTCTTTTTTGTCACCTTGGCTTCTTCCTTCTACTCTGAAGAGACGTATCTCAGTTGTGATGCTTACTTGTACATTGAAGAGACTTGATTGCTCCATAGCAAGGAGAATACTAACATTCTGTAGCAGCTATAATAGCAGCATGCTCTGTTTACCCTGCTTTGGATTTCTGTTGAAGATGTTTCATTTCATATTCTTAATTCGTACCCCATCAGGAGGTTTGTAATTGCTAATGTTGAGAACTTGGAAGCTGTGTAGGCATTGAAAGTACATTTATTTTAAGATATTTCAAAAAAAAGCAATGCTTTTCAATCGAGATAGGTGAGGAACATTCTGCTTTGTGTTGTAATGCAAGTTTAGCTAGAAGCATTAGTATATTGCAGAATGCACTGATTGCTACTGGCTCATTGAATCATCTCCAGTGAGCTGTCATTGCATTCTCTTAGGCTGGCTGTGTGTTCACTGTAACATGTTGCTTAACCACACTAGTGCCTCATTTGCTACTTAAATTGCCTCCAAGTACTGGCAGAAAGGAAAGAGAACAACATGTACCACAAATCCCATGCTTTTTCCCTTATGTATAGCTTCCCACCAAATATCTGCCAAGAGTCCAGACCTGACCATTCCTGAGTCATTGGTACCGTTGGATTAGGAGTAGCTCTTTGAAATGGCAATGTAATATTCTGCTTTTTTTTAGAGCCCAGGGGTAAAGGCAATATGAAATTTGATGCTAAAATTGTTCCAAGTTCTAGCAATGTTTTTATACTGACTCTTTTATACAAGTTTGAGGAACTGGCTTTTGCACTTGTATATACACTTCCCAAAAAGCTATAACTGTGGAATGGTTGTATGATAGTTTGTCTTCTCATAGTTCTGCTGTAGCTATAAGTTGTGCATTAATCCCTCTTGCCTTTTCCCCAACATCTTGGTTCTGTTTCAGAATGAAATGCCCTTCCATAGGGTAAAGTCTGTGGAGCAGTTGGCAAAGATACTTTACCATTTACAAATGCTTTGGAAAACACTGGCTGCTTGCCTGCCAACAATTGGTGGCAGGCAAATGGCCAATGTTTTCCAAAGCATACAACCCAACCAGATATAATATATAATATATAAATACTAATAGTTGTGTTTTAATGTAAGAGCACATTTTCTTTTTGTCTTAACAGCTTTTATACTTCATATCACCTTCCACAGAATCTGAAAAACGGCAGTAATTAACCCTGGATGATTCAGTTCAGTGTTGTAGGCTGGCACTTCTAGATGGCAAATCATTTGTCTTTGTGGGCAAAATAAGCTTTTTCAGCCCAGCTAACCAAAGAAAAAGATGTTCTTCAGTGATGACTCCCTATATTAAGACTTTAATGTTTTTCCTTGGAAGTACTAAGCCTTCATTTCAGTGTATTTGTTGTGGGTTGAAAGAAGGAACCAATATCTTGGTGTTGAGCAACTGCTTAAAATTTTGCAGATGAAAGCCTATGGTATGAATACTGCCTCCCTTAACTGATCTGCAGCCACTGTGTTCAGAAATGCTTAAAACAAGGAATGCTGTCTTTGCTGACATGGTTGTGGTGCTTTGTTCCCAAGAACTAAATGATTCTGTTGTGCCAGGACAAGCATAGAATCACAGAATAGTTAGGGTTGGAAAAGACCTTAAAATCACCTAGTTCCAACCCCCCTGCCATAAGCAGGGACACCTCACACTAAACCATGCCACCCAAGGCTCTGTCCAACCTGGCCTTTAACACTGCCAGGGATGGAGCACTCGTAACTTCCTTGGGCAACCCATTCCAGTGCCTCACCACCATAACATGAAAGAATTTCTTCCTTATACCCAGTCTAAACCTCCCCTGTTTAAGTTTGAACCTGTTACCCCTTGTCCTGTCACTACAGTCCCTAATGAAGAGCCTGTCCCCAGCATCCCTATAGGCCCCCTTCAGATATTGCAAGGCTACTATGAGGTTTCCATGCAGCCTTCTCTTCTCCAGGCTGAACAGTCCCAACTTTCTCAGCCTGTCCTCATACAGGAGGTGATCCAGTCCCCTGATCATCCTTGTGGCTTTCCTCTGGACTTGTTCCAACAGCTCCATGTCCTTTTTATGTTGAGGACACCAGAACTGCACACAATACTCCAGGTGAGGTCTCACGAGAGCAGAGCAGAGTAGAGGGGCAGGATCACCTCCTTTGACCTGCTGGTCATGCTCCTTTTGATGCAGCCCAGGATACGATTGGCTTTCTGGGCTGCAAACTCATGTTCATGTTCTCATCAACCAACACCCCCCATAGTTGCAGGGTGAATAAAACTGCAGACTTACTACCATATTTTGCTCAAGTGGATTTTTTTTTTTTTTTCCTGCTCAGTCCATAGCACAATGTAGCTGTGCTCTTGCTAAGATATTCTAAAGACTGTCAGTACCCACATACCATAAGATGTTTCAGTAGCTAAAACCATGATTTATGGAAAGTTCTTTTCCTTCAAGGAGATGAGTAACTGCTGCCTGCCTTACTCTACAGGGAGGCTTGTTCAGGCATAAATGCATTGTATAATTTGTGTCCTCCCCCGTGTAGTTGCTCTGATATTTTTGAAGTGGGGAAACTCTAACAGTATTTCTGAACTTGGGAAAGTAGTTAATTTGCTTTACAAAAAAACCCTTACTCTTGAAGTGTTTTGCCAGGGTGGGTATTTTGCTCTGCGTAAAGCAGTGTTTTTGTTTTCTTCCTCCAAATTCTGTGAGCATGGAGAAATCACCTGTGTAGATTGTGATGGAGCAGGAACAATTGGATAATGCCAGATTTTGCAATATTATAGATGTTTGCTTTGTGCCTTTTTTCAAAGAGATTTTTATTACAGGAACAATTGTATACAACACTGTATAAAGTAGGGCGTCTGAATACTGTTTGAGCATTCATCTTGCAATTGTTTTAAGAAATTCACAGAACTCCACAGTTGAAGTTTAGGTTGAGACATTATGGTCTGCAGTTTTCTTTTTCTTTATTTCACTCTTCATCATCTTTTGGCATCCCGCCGTTTCAGCCAGCTGCACTGTTAGTGCACAGCATTAGTCTTGGCTCTTTGTAGAGAGCTCTTAAGCTCTGAGGAACTCTGACAGGAACATGGAAGTTCAGATGTACCATATTCTGTGTTGCAAGGTAGATCTGAGCTTATCAGGATGTATGCTTATACATCCTCAGAGGATGCTAGACCCTCTATGCGGATACCCTTGTGCTCATGATGAGTTTCTGTAATGTTTTAAAGGGATGTTCCTACCCCACTTTGAATTTGGGAGGAGTCAAATTTGAGGTTTGAGTTAGTATCTACACTGTCTATACTGGTCAGTTTGCAAGCACCCTGGGGAAAAGGTTGAAAATGCTGACTTTTATCAATTTAATAATGCAAGGTTACTAAGGGCCAAAGGATTTTCTACTGGGGAAGGTGCTTGGAGGTGGTCAGCAGAGCTGCCTGCATGAGTGGACCCAAATAAAATTTATATGCAGAAAAACTCACAAATGTAACGTGTTAGTGTTATCTGGAAAACGTGGCTAGCATTCTACATTATCTCACTACCTGACATTGTGAATGCTTCCTAATGTGCTTCCTGTCCTCTATATGTACAACAGCATGGAAGAGAAATATGAATGAGTATGCTGGTTTCAGGTGGTAGGGGATTTTTAAAGAGAAGGAAAGAGGAGGCAGTAGGTGGGTGAGAATAAGAGGTGGAGAGAAACATGCTGCATCTAAATGAAGTGCTGTAATCTTCTCCAGAGCAGGCGCATTGAGGCTATTCTACTGGCAAGAAGGGCGGTTGTTACCATGCTGTTAAGACTTCAGTTGGTCTAAGGAGAGAAGTCTGACTCTGAAGAGTTAGTGTGCTGCTTGACCCCATCAGAAGATAATATTCTGTAGCAAATGCTGTGAAGAATGTGAATATAACAGCTTCTTGGGAAAAAAATTGGCAAGAAGGCAAGTAGAAGCAGACTGTGAGACACTTCTTACAAACTGTGCTTAGAAACCAATCTGTTCTTCTTTATTGTTCTCTGATGAAGGCATGGATTATAAATGGCACAGACAGCCTTGAGGCCTGCGATAATACAGTGTCTAGCTTTTCCAGTTTGAGGCTTAAAACCTGAATGCTTTTCATGTGAAAAAGAGTAGGAATCTATTAAAAATAATTTCAAAGTACATGTCAAAACCTCAGCCATGGGAGGAAATGATTATTCTAGGCAGAAAGACAGATTTGTTTGTTTGAAAGAACAAAATTTTAAATGTGTTTACATTTCTTTCCTGCTTCGCTTATAATTTGGCTAAGATAAATATCTGAAGTTGGAAGTATTAAAGAGAAGAGATCCCTTCCCTGTCATCTCCTCTTCAGTCTGCCCTTAAAGTGCATGTGAATTCGAACTTCCCTTACATGGCAGTACACTGAATTCAGATTTTTTGATATTGATAGCAGCATATGTGCTTGTCTAGAACAACAAGAAGTTAAATGTGTCATGTGAGTGTCATACAAGATTAGTGCACCAATGCATCGTACACTTTTATCCTGCTGAATGTAAGCATGGAAACAATGTTCTGCTTCATTCATAGCCCATATGCATTCTCACAAAGTCAAATAAATGTTAGAACAAAATATAGGGAAGCAGGATTGGATATTGTGCCATGGGCCTTAACTGTTCTCCGCATAAGTGGCCTGTGCTCTATATATGGTTTTGTATCATACAGTTCTTGACAATGATTTGTATTTGCCCCCTCTGGAACCGTCTCATGACTGGTCTCATGTGTGGTAAGCAGGCAGAGGAGCCAGATTCAGCCACTTGGCAGTTTTGTTCCTTCTGCTTATCAGCTTTTTTCTGAAAGAACATCTTGTCTCTACTTGTTTTATATCAAGTGTAAGGCAAAAAATCAGCGAAATTAATCGAAGTAGATCAAAACGCAACGTGATTTTTGTACGAGAAACAAAATCGTCTTGAGTAGCCGGGTACAGCAGTAGGCTGGCAAATAGGGCCATCTGCTGGCAGATGTACTCTAACAAGGTAACTGAATTTTGATGGGAACGAGTCTGGGATTGGTTAATGGCTTGACTCTATCTTCCAAGCACCCGTGACTCTTCTTAAATTATCTTTGTAAGCGGCTTCGTACTTCGTATTAATTTCTGGTTTCATAGCAGAACTTATTACTGTAAAAAGAGAACCGCTTAACTATAAATTTAAGCTCCATTCAAATGTTAAATGGGATGTTTGATCTGTGAGTAGTATTGCCATAGGTTATGCCATAATTTAAGGAAGACATATGGCTCTGTAGATAAATCTTTAAGATCAATGAACAATGATTAATGCTAATATTCGCTCTTCACAGAATATGTCTGCTTTAGGGACATTTTGATTACAATTACAGATCAGATCTCTTGTGAACAAAGAAAGAAGCCCAATAGTCTGGCATACTAGGGTCATTACATTTCTTGTCTTTAACACTAAAAAGCCTTTTGAACATATTTTAGGTTTATTTTCACAAACACTGTGTAATCAATGCAGCATCTTCAATGACAAATGTGTTCTTGTGTATGTGTGCTCATGTTTGCTTGTCTGTAAGTCCAATGTTTGGTGACTAGCAATATGATAGATCATAACTGAGGCTATGATCTCTCTCCAAGTTTATAGTGAATAACATGGAATATATGTGTGTATAAAATTGAATTAAGTAAACAACACATGTAAGCATGCTTCTTGTTTTTGTCTTTTGAGAACCTGCAGCTTCCTTTCAAGAAGATTTCATTACAGGAAAAGTGTAAAGTTTTTTAATTTGCATAAGGCAATACATATTAATTTGCATCAGTCTACACTGCTTGGCAGTGCTGGTGTAACAGATCACAAGGTTGTCTCTAGCCAGTGGCAAAGCAAGGCTAGTCTTGTTTCCAGTAGTGTTTGTAGCAAGACACTTAAAGCAGTCACTCTGGTGACTACAGCAAAGCAGTAGCTACTTGCAGACATAATGGCAGTGAACTGCAGACTAAAGGTATCCTCTGAGAATGCACTGATCTGACTGTATCCAAAAATCTTTCATCTTCCATCTCTGATTTTTGTTGTCTCTAACAGCATATACATTCTTCCCACAGAAAAAGGATGCTATCATGTACTGGCTATGGGCTGCTCTGACCTTTTTGACTTCTAAACAATTCCTTTTTTTACTTGCTTCAACAATTCAGCAAATGAAGTGATGGAGATGAATTTCATTACTGGTGCTTTGACTGAAATTCTTTATTGCTTACCTATTAAATCTGGCTGTACATGTCACTGATTTATAGACACTATGAAAACACAACCATTAGCCAGTGAGTGAGAGGAGTGCTACTGTATAGAAATCCTGTACAGAGGCATCAGATTCCTTCTAGCCAAAAGACTACACAAAAGTAAAGCAACTGTGTTTTTTATATTTTGCGTGGATCAGAGCTATTCTGGACCAATTCTTTTTGCTGGTAGTTCATTCTATGTTCTCACCTTTCTATTTTAGTGACTGTTTCATTACGTGTTCTAAAAGAATGGCAAAATCCATCTCAGTGTATCAGGAAGGATGGATTGGACTATGGTAAGGTGGAAGTAATCTTTCCTTGTCTCTGAGAAATTTGTAAGAAGATTCCTACAGTATTGGAAACTAACTTGGACATGTGAGTAGTAGAGACAGAGCTATTGAAGGTCTGGTGATTGGGTAGATGGGAGGCCAGGTGTGCTATTGTTTCATATTTATCTCTCTCTCCTGTAAGTCTTTTGGCTAAATGCAGCCAAAGGAGCTCTCCAGTAAGTCTGTAATTCTTAGTAAAGTCTTGTCAAGTTCACCTGGGAAAAATTGTACTGTATTGGAAAATGGCATTTTACCTGTGGAGTCCAATTTTGTTTCTGATTTACTGTACTGAATTCTGGTCTGAGTTGTCTACACCTGTGGAAGTTCTTGTTTACACAGTGATACAGGGCTACTGCAAATGTTGCCTGTGTTGCCTGACTTTGGTGTAGCTGCCATCTCTTCCATGTGGTGAAACATTGTTTTGTCAGCATGGCAGTATGTAGGCTGTGGGTTTTTTTCTGTCGTGTGTCATATTGGATGTGTTATGTACACTGTGACTATATCAATTAAAGCACTAAGGCAGGTAACTTTTTTTTGTGAGGGTCCACAAATTCTGCACAACCGGTTCCAAGCAGGCTATTGCTCAACGCATGGGCAGGAAAATGTGGCCCAACAGAGAACTGTAAGAGGGTTCTTCATAAGTGGACAAAACCACCACATTTGTACTAAAAATTGCAATGGAATACGATTTTCGTGCTGATAGTTGTCATCGCCTTCAGCGTTAGCTTGAGAACAGGCAGCTCTCAGCTCAGGTTACGGAGAGAGAGGGAGGGCTCATCCGAGCCTCAGGCAGTGGCAGAGATATAAAGACCATCCATCGCTGTAGGACTCTGACAGCTGCTGAGGGGAGACTGACCTGCTTGTAGCAGCTCATCAGTGCCTCAGCATCTTTGTGCTGTGCAATTTGATTTTTTTTTTTTTGTTAGTCTTGGATGGGGATAAACATTTTTGTCCTTGGGAGAACGGTTTTATTTATTAACCAAAAATGAAGAGAAATAGCCTGTCCTCCTTTAATGTGTCTCTGTGGTTGCTGTTCACAGCAGTGATACTTCAAGGTGAGAATACTGCTTGATAGCTAAAGGTTGCACTGAGGTTTACTTAACTTGGGAGATGGTGTCTTGATGTGTCTTGCCTGGTTGAGCTCCAGAAGGCTTTCAGCTGTTTTGTTTTACTTTGTCTCATTGATGATACAGACAAAATGAATGACCATGTACAGCCAGAACTTAAATTCTTTTTGGGAAGCTTTTATTTGTCAGAATTTCTTCTTAGTCGGGAAGGTTTGCTTTGAACTCTGATTAGTAGAGGAAGTCACTGTGAGTCACCAGAGTGATGTATTTCAAAGCACTTGCTTGCTGTGTAGTGTCAGCTGGCATTTGTGCAAGTCTTGAGTGTTACTGTCCTCACTCTTTGCTTGCAGAAATGCGTGAGTCTGTCTAAAGGTAGTACAGAGACTGCCTAGAGAAACTGTGATGTACAAAACTGTGGAACAGCACAAGTGGTGTTTAAAACCTGAAGTTTCAGTGAAGTTTTCTTAGTGATCAATTCTGGCTAGCAAGAAGCATCTCAAAATACATGGTTTAGAAAAGATGTTAGTGCAAGGATGTGTTTCTACATTGTGCAACTGCCAATTTGTGAAGAAAAGCAGCTCAAAGTTTTTCCAGGTAGCTAATAAATACTTAAATATTTCTGAAAGTGGCATGAATCTATTAGTGCTGTGTTTAGGGAGATATTGCAAGTCATTAGCCTGGTAGGTTTGACTTCAGACTTTGATTCTAATTTTAGCTTGGCAGATGTGTGACTTAAGAAAATAATCTATATAATCAGTATATATAAAATCTGTGTAATCTGTAAAAATATGCCTATGAAAGACATCAGTAAAATAAAGGTAATAATATTTACCTTCCAAAAGGCAGGAATCTCCATATGCAGTCAAAAAAAATTTGACTGTGACAAGCTAAAGTTAGCTATTCATTTACTACAGGTAAATGCTGTCACCAAGTATTGAATAGCTTCATCAAGTATACTTCTGTTTCTGAGCTAAGTTATATTCTACAGTAAATGAATGAAGAATATGGGAAATACCACTTTCCTACTTTAAGGCAGAGAATACCACTTAAAGCTGTAGGATGAATGTGCCTTGTCATACTACCCAGTACTTAATCTGATGTACTGAACAAATCTGTTACCTAGCTGTAGAATCAGCCAAAGGAAAATATGCTCACATGCTGTTTAATGAACTCTTTGAAGACTACTCAAATGCTCTAAGACCAGTGGAAGATACAGATAAAGTACTGAACGTCACTCTTCAGATCACATTATCCCAAATTAAAGACATGGTGAGTAATAGGTTTTCTAAAGATATGCAAGAAATGTACTAGCTGTAAACATTTTGCTTGGAGCAGGAAAAGTAACTTGTATTTTGTTGTGACAACTTCAGTAATGATTCCTCAGGAGGGTCCAGTTCTCCCAGTACTTTGTAGATTCCTATCTGACTTCCACTGTAAGTCTGCAAACTTCAAGCTGCTGAATTGTTACGACTTCTTTTGTAGTTAGATGTTGGTGTCACACCCTCCAGGCAAGTTTTGCAGAGTTTTAAATAAAAAGAGCAAATGCTGTTTCCAGGTTGCAGTTAATTCCTACATAAATGCCCTATTTTAGCCTTCAGTAACTTTTCTATAAATTTGGTTGAGCCAAATATACTTTTAAGGCAAAAGAAAATGTGCCTGAAAGGAGAATAGAAAGTCACTCTCGTGACTTCTGAATTACAACTTCAAGGCCTCACCAAGCTTTAAGAACTTGTTAGACTGAATCTGTCAGCTGCTTGGTATTCTTAAAAGGAAGTTCTTAAGGTACTGGGAGCTTTAGACAATTGTGATTAAAGCTAGGGAGGATGCAGGGGGAAGAAGGTTGGGTAAAAGAAAGTCAACAAATGAGCTCAGTATAGCGTATGGGCATATGGCTGGGAAGTACTCTTGTGGCCTGCCAGTATTCCGGCCTGTTTTGAGCACTACTTTAAAGCTATAGAACAAATGCTGTCTGCTTCTAAGACGTGATTTTTGTCACCTTCAGCTAGATATACTTTTACATTTTTATGCAGGATGAAAGGAACCAAATTTTGTCAGCTTACTTATGGATTCGACAAAGCTGGTATGATGCATACCTCAAATGGGACAAAGATAAATATGATGGGCTGGATTCTATCAGGATTCCAAGCAATTTGGTTTGGAGACCAGATATTGTCCTATATAACAAGTGAGTGTGGCTGGAGAAAATAAGCTGAATATGTCTGAGGGAGGGAGGGGGTTGAGGGAGGAATCGGCACACAGAGTCTGAACTTCTGTAACTGTATCTGACCTTGGCAAGGGGGGTATGTGTGTTGTCTTAATGTTTGTTTCTGATCATTTAAATATTTTGCAATAAAACCATAGGCAAGGTTTGGTAGTTGATTATGATACACAGCAGAGCTGTTCTCTATTTCTCTGCACTGGGAGCCTGAGGCTGCTGAAGAGCTCTGGAAGATTGTCCACAAAAAGGTGATACATGAAGGCTGCACTCCCTGTCTTCTATTCCAGGCCAGTAGTGACCAGTAGATTATTTTCATCTTTGGATGGATTCTTATCCTACTGTATCCTGTTTGAGGTCAAGTTTGAAGGCACTGTGGCCAAAAAAGAGAACAGAATTTAGCGGCACTGATGTTTGGCATTAACAGGCATTAGTACCTGTTAAAAATAGTTAATAACAAGTTCATACTGAAGTTGAGTAGAAATAGAAATATGATTTCAGAAGTATGCTTTTGAGGGTGTGAAGTGAGGGTCTTCTGCTTTGGCCCCTCTTCCCTAGCCCACACCTGAAGTTGTTGCCTGTCAATCCTGACTGTCATTTTTCTGTCTTTTAGAGCTGATGATGACTTTTCAGAGCCTGTGAACACTAACATTGTGTTGAGATATGATGGAAAAATCACTTGGGATGCACCTGCTATCACAAAGAGCTCATGTGTAGTGGATGTATCTTATTTTCCTTTTGATAGCCAACAGTGCAACCTTACATTTGGGTCCTGGACCTATAATGGTAATCAGGTAGACATCATCAATTCTCTTGATAGTGGTGACCTCTCTGACTTTGTAGAAGATGTGGAATGGGAGATTCATGGTATGCCAGCAGTTAAGAATGTCATCACTTATGGGTGCTGCTCTGAGCCTTACCCAGATGTGACCTTCACACTGATTTTGAAAAGGAAGTCTTCTTTCTACATATTTAATTTGTTGCTTCCTTGCATTTTGATCTCTTTCCTGGCTCCACTGGGATTCTATCTCCCGGCAGACTCTGGGGAAAAAGTGTCTCTGGGTGTTACAGTTCTTCTTGCTCTGACGGTGTTCCAGCTGATGGTTGCAGAGATTATGCCTCCCTCTGAAAATGTACCTTTGATAGGTGAGCTTTATACACTTTGTCTTTTAATATGGCTTATTATTAGTAGGGCTGTATGTGTAATTTGTGGCTTTTGGGAAGATAAAGATGCTACTCTCTTAAAACATAGTGAAATACTTACAGTGCATGTGGAATTTGTACAAACATGCTGCAGCTCTTTAAGTTTTTGTGTTCATTTTAAATTATGTATAATCTATTTTGTATTAAATGTAGTTAGACATTTAGGGTTATTTTATCATGTCATGTAGTAAAGCTAATGATGGAAACAGTTTTAGAACCAATGTATGAAATGTAAGCAAGAAATAAGTACAAGATCACACTGCTTCTGTCTGACAGACATGTTTCTGTCAAATCCAGATGGTTGGATGGCCTGGATGGGATTCTCAGAGTTGACTTAATAACTGTCAATCATTACATTGAATTGTAATTCCTGCAATCCGTTATGCTGGATTTTAACTTTTGTCTGAGAATTCAGAAGAGCTGATGTGTAGTGAAAGGGTGGTGCTCAGCACTGTCTGTTTACCTTTTGCCAGAACCTTTCTCCTGCCCTGGGCTGATCTGCCCTCTCAGAAATGAGCCTGTCTGCCTCAGAAGAGAGTTGCCTCCACACTGGCTTCCAGCTTCATTAACAGAATTCAGATATATTACTTTTATTTTCATTATTAATGTGTATATAGAAAACTGCATGGCTTAACTGAGACAAAACACTGGTCAACAAATAGGCCTGAATGCATTTCCCACACCAGCAGCAACTATTCCTGCCTAGAATAACCAGACCTAGCTTTAGTCTGCTTTCTCCATTACCTTACTCTCACTCACCATCCTTCCGAACCCCTTTTAAAACTGGGATCACATCATGCTTGTCTGTAGCCAGCTTTTGGTTTTCCTGCAGAGGCTGCACAACAGTTGAGCAGGGCTGGAAGCTGCCTCTTTGGACAGAACAGAAGCCACAGTAGGTTACCTGGAGAGCTGTGTACTGTAGTTGCGAAAAGCAGTGGCTGAGTGGCACAGTTTGCACTTGCTGTGTTTATTATCTATTCCTGGACAGAGTGAACCTTGCTCTTATTTGGATTAGTCATGCTAAAATTTGTACATACAGCTAGCAAATCTCAACAGGCAATGGAGCCACCTTTTAGCTCTGTGCCTGGCCTCTCAGCTGTCACTATGCTAGTTATGGATACCAGCAAGGTCTGGATATTCACTGGCCTATGTGAGTGAGAAGGCATCCACCTGCTTGTATGGTGTGTGCGAGTAGCTCCAACAATGCATTATCACTTTTGTTAATAGTGGGAAGTGGGATTTCTAATGTGCCACCTGGAGCCATTGACATTGGGATTTTGCAGACACCAGGAAAAGAGGAGGGCTCCTAATAATCATTAAGCTACTTTCTGAATGGGTGTATCTTGAGAAAACAGAGGTTTTTGACTTACAAATATTTACCATGCTAAAAACTTACTCATATGAGAGGCATACAAGGTTTTGCTTTAATGACTTTAATCTTTGTTTTTAAGTGGTAAATTGTGATCTATGTAGAGAGACTCAAGATGATTGAAATTAGTTTCACTTGCATTTGTTCAGCACTGTGTTGTCATATTGTTATTTCTGCATATTTTTTTTAATTATTAGGGTAGCATCTCTAATATGATTTTGTTTTGTGTTCCAGGAAAGTATTACATAGCAACTATGACCATGATAACAGCTTCCACTGCGCTGACTATCATTATAATGAACCTCCATCACTGTGGTTCAGAAGCAAAGCCTGTTCCACAGTGGGCGAGGGTGGTTATTTTGGACTACATGTCAAAAATCTTTTTTGTTTATGATGTGGGTGAAAATTGCACAAGTCCAAGAAGAGAGAAGGAAGAAGAACAGAAGATAGAGGGGGATGAAGAGTATCAGAGTAGACACACAGAGGTAAGGAGTCACCTTCCCAGCAGGAATGATGACTGTGATATCAAGGAGAAACCTAATGGAAATTTCAATAAAAGCTATGGAGCTCATGGTGACATTAATGTTAGGGAGACTGTTAATTGCTGTTCCTGTTACAAAATGCTGATTAAAAATATTGAGTATATTGCTAATTGTATTCGAGACCATAAAGCAAACCGGGCCAAAGGAATTGAGTGGAAAAAAGTTGCAAAAGTGATGGACAGGTTTTTCATGTGGATTTTCTTTATCATGGTGTTTTTTATGAGTGTGCTGATCATTGGAAAAGCAGCTTAACTGAAGATAAACACATTCCATTTGTAAACCTGAGTATACTGGGTTGGCTTGCTTTGGTGAAGTTCTGGGACAGGGCTGCTTTTGAGATCTTTGTCTTGCATTCTGTAACAATAAACAAATTGATTTTGTAGGCTGTGATGATGTGTTGAGACATTGCCCAGTGAGGGCTTTGTTAATGACTGTCTTTGCCTTTTAGTGGAGGAGTGCAGGATGTTACAATCTCATTAAAGTAGTAATCAGCACTCCTTGATCAACACCTCAATGCTTATGCGAATGTGTTTGCTGATGACACCAAAAGCCCATCTCCTGTGTCTTTTTTCCTGTTAACCCCCTCAGACTGGAACTCTGGAAGATGCCTCATCTAGTAAAGTGATAAGCCAGTATCCTAGGCGTGCCCATGGCAGATGAATTGCTTTTACAAAGCATCCTGAACTTTGAAACCATGATATTCTAGATGCAATGGGAGAGGCAGAATGACACCGTAATGGATCTCAGTCAAAAGTTCATGTGATAAAACTCACTTTCATAATTGTTGCAATTAATAGAAGCATGCCTGTGAAGATGTAACTTAGGAGTAAGGAGTCAAAATGGCAAAGTGGTGTAGTTAGGCCAAATTCATTGGAAGTAAGGTGCTTCTAATTATTATGTAAATGATGCAATGAATTGTTAATACCAGGTTTTCTTTTGTGTGGAGTAATTAATGCTGTAAACTTATCTGGATTCTCATACATAATGCAAGCCTTAAAGTCCAGGTTTTAATGTAAAGCTAAACTGGGTGGCTAGCCAAGAATAAACTCAGCATGTGGAAAGTCTCATGTGTTCCCTGTATATTATCAGCTTCTAGTCAACCAGGGTAACTTTGAAATGAATAACTCCTTTAGATGACAAGCTGCTCACTTCCACTGTTCAGAAAATGGTTGCACCCATTTACCATGGAGTTCAGGGTCTGGCATTTATACTGCCTGTTTGGGGAAACTGATTCGTTCTTTGCTGTGGAAAACAATGCTGTTCCAAAGCTGAGGGAGCAAAGTATTCAGAAAGGGAGTAAAATATTCAGCACATGAGTTTTCAGCACGGAGAATTGATGACCAAAGGCTTGTCTCTACTTTATGGGTGGCATAAAGTAGAGTTACTGTTCAGTGCCTCTTCCAATATAGATCTAGGTACATTAAATGTACAGTGTGTATCAGTGGCGGAGTCTACAAATGTTCAAAGGCTGAGGAGCTCCTTACACTGGGATTTGTGAATGATGAAGGGTTATATAGATTTAAATAGCTGGCAGGTAAACAAGAAAGCTAAATCTACCAGCATACTACTAACGAGTCATGAATTGCTGAAAGGTGGAGCAATATGTCACGGATTTGTGCCTCTGTATTCTTCAGTGCTCTTCATCCCACTAGTGGCACCCATTGAAGACAGCTTCCAGGTTTAGACAGACCTTTAGTCTGACTCAGAATATCTTTCTTAGCAGTTCAGATTGTGCCCATGTCATTCTGCTCGAAACAAACTGCTGCAACTGCAGGTTTCCCATATGGAAGCTTGCAATCATATGTGGATCATGGGCATCTGTCATGCTGGTGCTCTTCAGCATGCTGCATGCTTTAACAGTGTTGAAATCATACTTCGCACTTCCTTAGCATGTTTTATGTAAAGATGTGATTAGTTCTAAAGAATTTTCTTCCTTACAAAAGTGTAATTACGATAGAGAATGTGAGCAGCAGATGATGAGAGCCAGTAGAAGCTGGTACCTGAGCTGTTATTGTGAACCCTCATGCTAGGATCCTCAGAATCACACCTTTAGACTTGATAGTTTTCCAGGGTAAAAACATGTGATGCTGCATGGTAATGCTTCTGGTGACAAAGTTGACCCAAGGGCGATGCTCCTTCAGCCATACAGCAGATACCTAGTTTAAAGTTAGCTCAGGAGTTTCTAACTAAACTGTAGGGGCTGTAGTTTAAGTGTTCCTCCAAGGTCTTAAGGTTTAGTTTGTACATATCTGTATTTAGAACAGTAAGAAAAACCTGCTCTAAAGCAACCAAGTCAGAGCTATACACGACAGCTCTGGTGCTGAGTGGAGACAGGAATGTTTAATTCTATCTATTCTGGTCTCTTCCTCTTTCCTTTGGGTATCTCATGCTTAGATCCAGTAATCTTTGGTGAAGATTAAATCAAGAGATATGAATGACTATGCTTATAGTAACATAAAATTGTTTATGCACTTGTTTAAATAACTCTGCAGACTTAACATGAAAGCAATGGAGTGACTTTGGATTTACTGAGGAAGACAATGATGCTACAAAAATACTGTTTGAGATCTGTGTGCTCCAGAGGCCTGTGAGGAATGAGCTGGCAGATTTATTTATTTTTGGTGTTGTACCACCTCTCTCCTCTTGTACTGAGTCATTGCAGTGTTTGAAATTTAGGAGAATAATAGGTTAACTCCTGCGGTGCCTTCACTGTGCTCTCTTCCACGAGCAGAATTACAGAACTGAAATGTGATGGGATGTTGGGGTGTTGAGCTTCCAGTGGTTCAGTAAGATAGGAGATGTCCTTAGCTACCCCAGGAAATCTGGTTTTGGCAATTGCAGCCTGAAGATTCCTGCTAAACCCAAAAGGATCATCCTGGACAGTAAATAATGTCTTCAAATAGAGAAGTGGGTTTCACAACATTTCAGAAGTTCAGATGTTACATGATAATCTATCTGCATGTTTCATCCTCTGGATAACAAACCTTTGTTCTCTGACTCTGCCAGAAGTATGACAAGGGTCTGAAAGTTGTTTCTCAAGCAGCTCAGGAGTGTGGCAAGAATTCTTGATTGTGTGTCTGTGTCCCCACTGGAGAAGCAGAAGACCTTTAATGCAATTGTTAAGGAGATGGGAAAAGCAGTGTGAGGTGAGAGGAGATTCCTTTCATTCTGTTTATAAAGCTGGGAAGAATCCATCTTGTCTTACAAACTTTAGTTACTTGTTGAAGAAAATATGTTGATTCTTCTTAAAATCTTTTTCATCAGTGAAAGAATAAAGTTCCAAAGGTGCTCTATGAAGTTTGTATGCAACAATCTCCTTTGTACTTGCAGGCAGAGTTACCTAGAACTCAATTAAAAGAAGAGAGCAAGATGAACATCTTTTCTCACTGTTTCTGAAGTTTGCTAATAAGGAGAAATCTGTGTTAGAGACAAGTCCAGCTGAGTGGAAGGGAGCAGAGGAGGTTGTATCTAGCTTGTGCTGTACAAATTAGAGCTTTATATTCTCCAGATGCTTTTTAAGACCTGCATTCTGCAAGGGGGCAGTGAACAATACTGTTTTTACGTTGCTGGCCATAAGGAATAACTGAAACTGCAAGAACCCAGCTCAGATTTGTTCTCATCTCTCTCTAAATGTTTTTGTGCGTTTGATTACTACTCCATAGGCCACCCACTACTGAAGGTCTGCAAGGCCACCAGGAGTACACTGCCATTGTTCTATCAAGCTGTACTGGTTTAACCCACCCTTCCATGTCCAGTTCAGCTGCTTGGGTGGACAACAAGGGCAGTGAATTTATCAAAGCATTTGTTGTGCTACTAGTCCTTTGAGTCTTGCATTAGCTCCTGGGAGATGTCAGGAGCACAGGGTGCTCCCAGGTCTCTTGACCACAAGGTTAGTCTCTCAGGTGCTGCAGCCTGCCTCCTTGTTACCTGCCATGCCTGTTTTTGGTCATGGGCGGTCCTGAGTTGCTTTGGCTGGCTGTGACACTGCTGCACCTCCAAGCATAGTTCTAGCCACTGTGTTTGAGAAGGCAAGTCAGGGGTACCTTTGCAATGGGATGAAATAAAATCTAGTAACTGAGGGAGGATGTCAGTTGATGGGGAGTGTAGCAGGGTGGAGAATGTGGTCTAATTCATTTTCTGTCCAGCTCACCTGATTTCTCATAAAGTTGATAAATGTGCTTCCTCCACAAGAGGCCTGGCATGGTTCAGAGGCATTTCAATGTATCCTGTGTCCTGCAGCTTGTGCCCACTTTTGTTTAGCGTGTCAGTGTTCTAGGTGACTGCTGTTATCTGTGGTGAATGTGTTGCTTTTATTTAGTGTTTTTAGCAATCTGGAAACAGAATGATGATCATAAGACTATCTCTTTCCTCATAGCTTAAGGATGGGAGTTATTCATAAAAGCTTGATACTGAGACCGCAAACCCAAGGGTAAACTGGCTCTTTACCCCCTTGCACTGAACCAGTAGTGTACTGCAAGTGAGCTTGGGGCTATGTTCAGATATGGGCAAAACTGAGTGCCTTCAGGTGAGCTGCCTTAGTTTTGTGTTTGATTGCCACATTCACTGCCCTGCAGGGGTGTTTTGAGCGGGTGTTTTGAGCCATAACAAAGAGGGTTTCTCAGCACCACGGTTCAAAGTGGAGTGGGCTGGACAAATGCTTGTCTGGCACAGCACCCTTGAGCTGCATGAATTCTCAGGAGTGCTTCCAGCCAGCAAGTGCTGTGTCACTGAGAGCATTCCACTGGGACCCTCGATTCCCGAGGCATCATCAGCAAACCGGCCTGGAGCTCCTGCCCCCAGGGGAGGAGAGGGGGAGGAGCGGTGGTGAGCACGAGTCCTGGCCGCGGTGTCTCAGCTGTGAGAGTCAGCACCCTGCGAAGCTCCTCCTGCGGCATGGTTCGTCACCGGGGCCCTGGGGCCTCTAGGGGTCATACAAGTGCTGTTCTGGTGGCGGCTGGGCTGCTCCAGGGCCCTGCTTGTAAGCAGAGGTTAACGGTCCAAACCCCAGACCGCCGCACTTGACCCCCAGTGCTCTGTTTTCTCCAAGGTGCAACACGTCATGCGGCCTGGGTGCCCTGTTAGCAGAGTTGTTCCTGCTAACCTTTAATTGAGGTGTAAGTAAATTAAATGAAGAATGGTATCCTATGGACAAGTGCAGAGACTGCTGCTCTGAAAGGCTGTTTCCTGGCTTCCTCTGAAGCCATGCTGTAATTTATAGTGTGATCCAGGGATTAACAGTCTTATGAACAGAACTGATGGAGGTAGTGTGTTAGTCCTCCAGCTACCGCAGACTGAAGGCTTCATAAGCAGTGGAGATTGATCCTACCATCTGATAAGGACAGTCTGACATATTGCTGAGACCAAGAGAAAATGCCTGCTGGAGGAATATGGTGCTATGGCAGGAGAAACTTATGCCCTAGGCCAGGTCAGCAGAGATGTGGCTATTTAGATTTTCTGCCTAACTTCAAGTAATCTGAAAAAAAGAGGGTTTGTGTAAACCTTTTTTTTCCCTGTTGATCTTGTTCTTCTGAGTTCTTTGTCCTCTTTACTCCTCTGTCTTTATATTCTTTTCTGAGAGTAGAAAGACTGTGTTGTAGCCTAGATTATGACCATACACACTATAAGTAATAACTTGTGCATGATGGTACTGTTCCCTGTACCCAACAAATGTCTTCTTGAGTTCACTAGCCATGGATGTTGAGTGGATATGGCAACATCCGTGACATGGAAAAAGAAGGAGCATTTGCTCTCACTATGACTTTACAACTAATTATCATAACCTGCTTCACTGCAAGAGTGAAAGAAGGTCCTCTCTCTCTCTGAGACTTTCTACTGCCAGCCAGACTGAGGCAGGGCAAATCATTGAGGAAGTTCCACAGATGGCTTCCACTTCAAAAGATTGACACATTGGTAGGTGCTATTTGTAACGCTTCTGAAGAAGAATCATCAGGAGGCTGAGGTGAGCTTAGTGAGGGTCAAGTGGGAAAAGCACTCCATTGTTACTGGCCTGGAGGCCCCTTGTATCCTTGGCATAGACTACTCCAGGGGAGGGTAATTCAAGGACCCAGAGGGGTCCTGATGGGTTTTTGGTGTAGCCACTGTGAGCACAGAAGATCAAATAGCTGTCTACCCTGCCTGGCCTCTTGGAAGATCCTGTCCTTGTGGGATTGCTGCAAATTGAAGAAAAGCAGGTAGCAGTTGCTACCAAAATGGTCCACCAGTGGCAATATTGCACAAACCAAGACTCACTGACTCTCATCCATGAGCTGATGCATTAATTGGAGAGCTAAGGGGTGATCAGGAAGACCCACTTTTAATAGTTCCATGTGGCCAGTACAAAAGTCTGATGGAGGGTGGAGGTTAACAGTAAATTAGTGTGGCCTGAACAAAGTAATGCCACCACTGAGTGCTGCTGTACCAGACATGTTAGAGCTCCACTGTGAGCATTGCTTGTTGTGCTGCAGCTGTGACTGTTACATTGCTGTTTCATAGCATGTATTTTCCTTAAAAAACCCCAACAAACGCAAAAAACAGCCAGAATAAGAAGGTAATTATTAACCAGATTTGTATGACTATTGGTTTAAATGCATTTAGTGCATCCTATCATACAGGAGCATGGGACTATTACTCATTTCAGAAATTCCTGTCTGTACAGAATATCTGAAAAGCTGGAAGTGGTGACTTAAAGAAGCATTGCGGGGATACAGTGGGACCTAAAATTGCAGGTTTTGCATGTGAATGATGTTGCTTTTTCACAGTCTTTAAAGAGCCAAGGGACAGATTTGCAGTGGTTTGACATCTGGTTTCAATGAGACACTTTAGCATGTTAAAAGTGAGGCACTAGAATATTGTTACAGCTCTGGGCTATGGTCTTGCTGGAACAGCGGCCTTGTAGGGTTTGCCTAGCAGCAGGCACCCTATGGCATTCTTGCAGGATATGTGAATAAGTTGCTCTAGAGGGAGGTGAATACAAGACAGAACACAGCAATTCTCCTTTTTTTTCATTGCCTGATACGGTTAGTGGGGATGCTTAGGTAGGACAGTGTGATTTCTCTATTCTACTTAACAGCTACAGTTGGTTTTGTTTTTTTTCTGCCCCAAATGAAGCATTTCTTGACAAGTTTTAGAGATGGCATTTGTAGAAATAAAGCATAGTGCTCCAATAGCTTTTCTGGATACCACATAGGCTGCTGACACCTCTGGGTGCTTCGTGCCCTGTGAACAGGACCACTGCTTTGGAGATGTCCCAGAGGTGTGTTGGGCTCTGCAATTCTCATATGTTGACCCTTCAGGTGCACTCAAGCATTATTGCTGAATAAACACAGACAATTTGTATTACAGAGATAAAGATTTCTCTTACAATGGATTAAATCTGCAGGGAAAGGGACTGGGGAATTACTTTAGTCCAGGAAGAGCTTGGGGAGAGGGAGCGGGGGGGAGAATGTGCCCACCAAAGCCCAGCTCTGTTAGAATTTCATTACTCTTCACCTGGTACATGAGCCTGCCCTCTTTATCACTCCTATGGATTGTGCTGTCTCACTGTAAGCACTATCCCTCCAAAGAGCAACTTTATCTATAACATGTAATTAACCTTATTGCATGCTATTGAGAGAAAAGGGTTTCACTGCTGTACCAAGCTAGAAGTTCCAAGGTTCACAGCAAAACTGGGTTGAAAAAGCATCTTATCAGTGATCTATGCAGTCACTTGTCATTTGCTCTTGTTCCCTTAAATACTGTTTAACAATTCTGTATCATGCATGAAATAAGCGGGTTTACTTTTATGACCTGAGTATACAACAACTATGGGAGGAGGTTCGCAAAATGTCACATGAGAAGATCAATGCTAATTCCTTTCACTGCAGTCAGTGTCTGTTGCACAGCCTAGCCCTGTCTTGACTCTTCTGCTTCAAGCTCACAGAGTTAAATGCCAGAGATTTATTACATGCTTTCTATCTGGGTTAATTTTTTTGGCCTCTGAATCTGCTAATTGCTGTTTGTAAATTTTCTTGGTGGTAAAGGTCACAAAGATAACTCGGCCCCTGTAGCTTAACCTCTTGGTACATCTCAGGTTATGAAAGGCGGTGTTGAAGTCTGCTGATTAAATTAATTACTCTTCTGAGGTTTCACCATGAAGAAGGACTGTTTTGCCTTTGTAGTTTACTTCCACCCAATTTTTACATAATATCTCAGAGCTGGGTTAGAAACCTCTAATTTTACTGGAGTGCAATCAGATGGTAGAACCAGCTCTGTCAGACCAACCTTATACTGAGCTGTCTGTTGCATAGGTGCCTTCCCCTAACTCATGAGGCTGGGAAACATGCTGTTGCTTTTGTTTTCCCTCTAAACTTTGTCTTTGCCTCAGCATCATCTCTAAGCTGATGAAATCAGAACAAAGTCTGAGAGTATGTGTTTTGGTGCCCGAAGTGGCACCAGCCAGCACTCAGTGTTCATTCTAGCTAGACCCTGCAGACAACTCGCTCATGAAGGTGTGTGTTTCAGAGAGTCAGATTCACTTTCCAAAGCCCCACGTGTGTACAAGTGAGGGATCCAGTGCCACAAACCAACCTGTTCCAGTTTGAGAGAACGAGGAGCAACCTGGCACCAGGGCATCTTCCTAGAAACCAGGGGTTACCCTGCTCCTTCCATCAGGAATTGCTGGTTATCATTTGCTTGCTTGCACTGCTCTTTCTGGAAGTCACACTGGTAGAGCCCAGCATGGCAGGTAGAGCTGAGTTAATCCCAAATCCTGCAGATTGGCTCTTTGTGTGAGATGCTACAAGCAGTGTTGTGGGAGGATGCACAGAAGCAGATGCCCCTGTCTTTTCTGCATGCTGTCCTCTTCTCTGTAAAGGTGGTCCTACTGTGTTTTGCCACTTTAAACAGGCACAGCTCCTGCAATCTCTTCTCAGAAGGGAGGTGCTTCGGACCCATGATTATCCCTATGACCCCTCCACCGGACAGCATCACAAAGGTGGCATTGCAGCTTTTCTGGAGCTCTTCCAGTATTGCTGCCTGTGGTGGTATGCTGGAGGCTTGCTGGAGGCTTACTGGAATTTAGGAAGCTCTCCAGAGCAGTTATAGCAGAGAAGGCCACTACCTGCAGTCAGCCCAGGCACAAGGCTCAGTTACTTCCCCTTTGTGTTCAAGCCCAGGACCAGATGCCCCCTGCAGCTCTCCTTCTGCAAGTCCAGACCTGCAGGTATCAGAAAAGGAACATATGTTGTAACCCCGTGTTCTGTTGTATTGTGAAAAAGCATGTTGGGAGTGAAGCACTGGTCATCTGCCACACTACCTCCAAAGATGAATGCTCCTTCATACCCCCCCACTCCCCCGCAATGAGACATTATTCTCCTATGTTTCAGGCCCAAGAAAGTAATGCATAGTTTAAATGGAAGCAGCTGTGTGCCATAAGGAGAATGTGCGAAGTACCTGAGCAAAATGAAAAGGAAGGATGGCTGACTCAGCTGTCTTCATTTTGATGTGAGAGTATTTGCTGCAGATGTCCATTGACAGTTACTAAATAAACAGAAAACATGCTCATCTGCAGAAATCCCTTGAGCTGGAAGTGCCTGGAGAAGTGCTTGGGTGCAGTAGATGAACTTACCTAGTTCTTTTTCTTCCCAGGTTGTTGACTTTTGCTGTTGCTGGAGACTAAATCTTGGGCTGAATAGATCCTGCATCAGACCACACAGCTGCCTATAAGTTTTGACTGTGCAGCTGCTAAAAGGATGGAAAGATCTTCCTGGGGAATTCATGAATTCTCTGCTAGGTTGTAAATGGTGTGCAAGCAAACAGATATTGTCACTCTGCTGCTTCTACACCATTCATCTTGGGCTGATTTGAAACACTGTTTTCCCTCTTAGCATCCCCTGTATTAGCAAGCAAGATTGGTAAGTTAACACTATGCAGTTTGGGCTGTACAAGCACAGAAATGAAAGAGTTTAAAGTAAGCACAGTTGTCTGTCTTCTGGCAAACCTCCTCATACTATGTTGGACCAGAACAGCCATCACATGAGGCTCCTTAGAGTGGCAATGTTCAACCAAAAATCAGAATCTCACGTGAGCAGCTGCTTTGGCAACAGACTGCAAGCAAGCTGTCATTCAGCAACTGCCAGGGTAAGTCTGCTACCAAGTGGGGAGGTGTTGGCAGCGTGAACTCACATGTCCCATCCTGCAGGAGCAGAAGTGAGTGAGGGGCCAGGGCTGCAGTATAGGGGCTGACGCTGCAGCTGCGCAATGCTGTGCTGCTCGCTCAATGTGTGTGTGTTTGTCCTGATTGGGAAGCAGCTCAAGTGGATGCCTCTGAACAGCTTTTTGGCAGAAATCTCATAACGGTCTGCCCAGCTTTATCATTTGCTTGTTCCTGCAGCAGTTCATCCTTGACACCAATCCTTTTATGTCTATTTAAGCATGTCTATTTCTGGCTTTCATCAGTTTGAGCCTCATGTTTTGGAAGAGGGAAAAAAGAAAAGTGCTTTCTTATGCCAGTCAAGTTGTCCAAAAGCTGTTTTCTTCCTGGAAATCTGTAATCTGCTTTATTTACCCTTTGATTAGGGACATTGGCTCATTTGGACCTGGCTCTCAGTTTTGATCAATAGCTCCTAGAACAGTCATCAAAAACTTTTGTTCCATATGATTAAAGCAGAAAGATAAAATGTAAAGAATCCCCTCCATTTCCTTAGCAGTCCATTGCTTTTTGAGGAGAGCCCTGTTCCTTCTCTGTTCTCTCTGTCCTCCCATGTGCTATTAAATCTTATCTTTTGGGGTGCCATTATCTTCTTGGTACAAGCAAAGCCCTAACTACACTGAAGTTCTGTACTAAGACCACTGGGCAGCCGTGCCTTAGCCAGCCCTGCCATTTCTGCAGTGAAATAGTTGCTTGCATAAAGCTGCCCTTTGTTTCCCTCCTTGACTTCCACTTTTTTTCTTTCCCCTTCTGGTTTCATTCAAAGAGTAGCTTTCATCTCTGTTTCAGGAGGTGTGTGTTCCCCTGCACATTTATGTGCTGGCCCTTTTGTACTGCTTTCATGTCAAACCCAACAGAAGTGGAAAACTTGCAGGGAGCAAAACTTGAGACCTCTAATCCCCATCCAACCCCGTGGCATTGTCCTGCCCATCACACCAGGGTTGTAACGTCAGACTCCAAGGAAAAACATTCTGGAAGTGCACGTAGATACAGTTTTGTCAGATAATGAGTATACTCCCACCCTTTCTGCTCACAATGGGATTTAAACCTCTCAGGGATTATGGATTGACCTAAATAGACAGGAAACAGTTACTTTAAAAAATAGAAAAAGGAAAAAGGGTGTTCTGGTAAGACTGGAATCAATGACAGGAGAATACAAAGGCACTCAGGGAAAGCTTGCTAAATATGACTTATAATAGTGCTTTTAAGTTCGTAATGAGCTATCAGAAGGCTATTCTGAAGTATCTTTGTGGCAGGTATATTCTCTTTCCCCCTCCCTTTCCCCTACAGCATAATGTGTGGTATCAGGATGTTTTAGTAATTTCTTCTTAAAGACTTATCTTGGAATATCTGAAGTCATTGATTATCAGTATTTAAGTTTATTATATGCTACTGCTCACCTTATACAGGCCAGTTCAGGGTGTTCCTAGGTTTTGTTAAAGTCAAATTTTGAAGTGCTTCTTGGTAGGAATTTTCTGTTGTTGTGGTAAAATAAAGAAGAAAACACTGCACAAATCAGATCAGATATGCAGAAAGGTGATGCCACAGGAAACTTGTTCTCCTTCTGGTTTCCTTTCCTTTTTGGTGTCTGTTCTTTATACGAAGGCAATATAATCTCTGTGGATCAGGGTGGCCAGGGCAGTTCTCCCTCCAGCTTTCCCTGTTTGCAGTGTGAAAAACCCTTTCTCAAGCGAACTGGAGTCAAACCTCTTAAAGGTGAGGGGATTACTGTGCTGCCTGTGGGAGTGCTGCCATCAGTAGGATCCCAAAACCATGCCTTAATCCTTCTCTCACTGATGGTGCTTGCTGCTGGCCCTATGGCACCTCTTAAGCGGTGTAATGTCATTAGGCAAGCAGCAGGGTAGTCAGCAGACCAGCTGAGCAGAGGCTGGTGGAGCAGCCCCCAGGGGAAACACAGCTGGGCTGCTGGCAGGGAGCATGGGGCCATGCTGTGCCCAGGAATTAGTTTTGGAAGAAAGCTACTCACAGGGATAAATAGGGACAGGAGAGCTGCCAGTTGTTAAAAATGACTCGCAGTAGGAAATACTGGGTCTGAGCAGCCCCTTGGGAAGATTCACGGTATAGTTTTAAGAAGTGCTATTGCCCAATTTCATCTACAAGATGTTTTCTGTGCCATGGGTGGGGCTTTCACATTGCTCAGCCACACTCACCATCCCAGGGCATTGCTAGTTGTGCGTTTTCATTTGCTTCTGCCACTGTGCCCTTGCCGTTGCCCTGTGGATGGGGGCAAGCTGAGACTGGTGCAGATGCCAGGCTGCTCCTGGGGAGCTCCCTTGGGCTGCAGGGGCTCTCCCCTCTGCAGCCTGCCTGTGCCAGTGCAATGGTTCATGTGGGGACATGGCAGACTGCACCGGGAAGCTGAGCCTGCCTGGTTAAACACATATTCTCGCTCCTCCACTTCAGCCCATCCCAGCTAGCAGCAGTGATTTTCCAGGCATGGCTGTGGGTGCTTGGGATGGGTGGCTTGCCTGCTTTTGCTCTAGGCTGTTCAAAGCTGTGCCAGCTCCAGTCTGGATTTCATGCTCTCGTAGCACCTGAGATGAAAACCCCTGCTTAACCTGTGTGGCTGTACAGCTTGTCTGTCCTAGGGAATAGCAGCAGTACCTTTAGCAGAGGTATGTTTCAGCTTTAGCTGTTATCTTGCATAGTTTCCATGCATTGAGCAGACTGAAGCAAAAAGCTGTTTAAATAGTCAAGACTAATGTTGCCCTAAAGAAGGTATTGTTATATGTTAACATGTGGGAGTGCAGCCAAGCAGAAACAACAAAAGCAAAACCACACAGTTCTCAGGAATCAGTGAACATGCCACCCTGTGATGCAGAGAGCAATCTCCAGTGACTGGCACCCTGACAGCCCCTCTCGCACCAGTCAGTGGTTCTCAGGGCGGTTCTCTGTGCTAACAGGAGAATGGCAGTGTAAATCCTCGTGGGCAGGACTGGCCAGACGAGGGATGACCCATGGGCACGCTCTGCAGAGTGTCTTGCACGTTTTCTGTTTCCAGTAATATTTTCCCAGCCTGTGCCCTCATCTTGGCTGACAATGCTGACTAACCATTACCTCACCAAGGATGCTCCCCCACCCATAACGTAGCCCAAAGAGTCTCAGAGACGTGGGCTGGCCTTGTCACTGTGGGGATGCAGGCTGGTCCTCAGGGATGCTCCGGCAAAAGGGAGGTGCCTCTCCATACCAAGGATGTGATTCACACTGCCTGTAAAATGGTGGGAGGATGGTCCTGGTCCAGAGTGGTGACAGCAGACTTGTGCCACTGTTTAGGCTGAACTGGCTTTCTCTATCCCAATACACTGGAGTGCTCAGTGCACAGAGCACCCAGCTTTCACTTCCAAAGTTGATGGCATTCTGGGGGTGAAGCAAAAGGTGTAAAGCTTGCTGCTTTCCAGTGTAGTGTTAAATAACTTCCTAAGGACTTGTCTGGGGCAATTACTGCTGCTTTAGCTCAGGAAAAGATTGGCTTTTGGAAAGTTGCTATTCATGCTCAGGGTGCAAAAACAAATGGACAATCCTCACCTGCAAGGACTTGACATGTCCCTAAATGCCACAGCCAGAGAGGAAAAGTAAAGATCACTGTGAGTTTTCAAGCTAGGGAAGGGTATTTATTTGGTTGTGAACAGCTGCCCTGTCTCAGCTCTGTGGTGTTCTTTTTTTCTCTGTGAGCTAATCTTTTGCTGTAATTTAATGATCACAGCCACATAAAATCCACTTCCTTGTGGTGAGGAAAAAAAAAAAAGAAGGATTAAATGTCTCAGTTTATCTGTGCACATAGGTCACATGGCCAGGGCTGGCTGTAAAATGCTGAAAAACGAGTTTGAGGTGTACGCAGTGCCAAGTGCTGTACATTTCCGTATTCTCCCTGCCCTCCTGTCGCTCAGAGGTGCCACACAGAGACAAGGAAGTTTGCTTTCCCAGGGAGTGGATATTTTTTTAAATTAATTTAAAGCAGCATTTATTATTCTTTAATCTAATCCTTTAAAACCTCAGTGCTGTCCTAGTCCCAGCTGCAAAACGAATGGGAAGAACTCATGCAAGTACTAAAAGTGGAACAAAGTCACTAAAAACAGAGTCTCAAAACCCCACACATGCTGCAGGGACAGGGGACAGATCTCAGCCACACTAATGAAATTAATGCTGGGTGAGTTCAGAATGAGGCCCTTGTGCAGTATGCCACCTCTTGTGCAAGTAGCAATGCAGTTCCCTGTGGTTTTGGGGCATCAGCATGCTTCTTGGAAGTAGCCTGGGAGCTCAGGCAAAAGTAAGGTGGCTGAACCTGGCAAAAGCCCACCAGAGCAATGAGGAGGCTGGTCAGTTGGATCAGTGTTTGGGAATTTGGCTCCCAAGTGAGGGCTGATGGGTGTAAAGGAGTCTGGGGCTCACACAGCACAGTGCTGAACAGGACTTAGGGTTTTATCCCCCAAGTACAAACTGCAGCAGTTTTCCACGATTTCTGTTTTCCATGAGCGCCTGGCTCATTCGGCTGTGTTTGCAGCAGCTCCTAAGGATTCACTGCTTCCGAGCTCTGCCTGGAGGAGCCCTTGCAGGTGGTGAGTCCTTGTCCATAGTTTCTGGATGGTGGCAGTGCTTGTGAATGCTGAAGGTGTGCTGACACCTTGCTCAGCTGAAGTCGTTGCCAGTGTGTGTGTCCAAATTAAGGACACAAACCAATCTCTTCTTCCCTGCCACAGGCTGATGCCTGTTCTCTCTGATCAGTTTTCCGACAGGCCAGGCTCTCAGGATGCCGCCCCATCGTTGCAGTTTCCCAGTCTGTATGGATGATGACTGCAGTGCTTTCTCCAGGTACATTTCCATCAGAAAATCATCAAACACCCCATGACTCAGGCTGAAAGTCTGAGTCAAATGTAATGCCCTTCCCCACCTCTCATTTTTGGCATGCATGTCAAGCCTGATGTACTTCACCTCATGCTTCTTGGGGCTCATCAGCAACATGAGAACCTTGGGTGTCCTCCAGGGCCTGCTGCAGCACTGTGGGTCACGGGGTGGCCAACAGCATTGCCAGCACACCACAGAAGCTGGTGTGTCTGCACAGAGTGTGGCGTGTGCCACAGCTCTCTCAGACAGTAGCACTCCACAATGTGGATACAGGGGTGCACAGTCTGTCTTTTGAAAGAGTGTACTGTAATGTTTTGGGTGGTAGCAAGAACTTTCCCAGCATTTTCTTGCTTGGATGTATCCTCGGTGACCTGAATGTTGATAAGGTGCTGGTGCTCCCCAACATTTTGCCTGTCAGAGCCCTCCTGAGTGCTCTGCCAAGCTCTTAGCAGCTGCACCATTACTGTTTGGAGGACTGCAGGGCAGCAAGAGCCTCCATGGTGCTGCTTGGATGCCAGCTTGCAGATGCTGACTAGGATGAGCCCCTCTGCATCCCGCACAAAGGCTGGTGAGCCAAAGTATCAGTCTGCCTGGAGCAAAGCCAAGCCTTGAGGGAATCCTCAGCTTATCCACGTGGCCTTTCCTGTGAGGGATAGCAGCTGAAAAGTCAGACTAGAGAAATTATGGATGCCCCTTGTAGAGCCAGTGCATGAGTAACAAGTTTAATAAGTAGTCCCTTGTCATTGCATGCCCTGTTGAGTGACTGCGAGACTCCCTGATCCATATCCTACAGGCTTGTTTCAGGAGTGAGAATTGCTCTTTGTAGTTATTGCTTCAAAGCTGTGGAACAAAGGAACTCCTCTAAGTGTAGGCTGGTTTACCTCTGCCCGATTTAGATGAATCTCCCTCTCTCTGCTGGTTAGCTTGAGGTCAGTCCTGTGGCTTGTGTAGGCTGTTTGGAGAGGGGTGTTTTCATGCTTCAGGAAGATATTCTGGTTTACCTGTGGCTTCCTGCTTCCCACCAATGCACATATCACAGGTGGTGGTTGGGCTAACACTGAACTTCTGTGACACTGCAAAAATGCACAAGGCCAGGCTCAAAGTGCAACCTGGCTGGCAATAGTTACATGTGTGTGTTTGGAAAGAAACCCCAATGAACAAAAGTATACCTCCCTTCAAAGTAAAAGCACAATTATGGGCAAGCAGACAATGAAAAGCAATACAGCTTCCTTCACCGTAGCAACCACCCTGCAAACCCCCTGTGTGCAGAAGTGCAGAGCAGTCCTGCACAGGGTGGGCACAAATCCACAGCCCTAGTTCGTGATCTTGCCTTTCCAAATGCCCTCAGGAAAGGTGGCTATGGGGAGCCCCTGGCAGATGGAGGAAAGCCTCAGGGCCTGCCGCAGGGGCAGAGCATCGACCCTCATGGCCTGTTGAGATGGTGACATCTGTCACCATGCTGAGCAGACATGGCTGTTTGGGGCAAATGTGAGCACACCAGAACATTTTTCCCCATGCAGTTTTCTGGTGAAGACTTGGTCCTTGACTTCTCACCTCCCACATGCAAGATCCTACAGTTTTGCCTAAGCAAGAAATGTGTCTTCTGTCTTCTTCCATTAGGAAACCAGAGAACCCCAGTCCTGGTCTTCTGGCTGGAGGAAAAAAATATCTGATTCAATTGATCAGCTTGACAGGAAGTACTTTGTATGGAAATACTTCTACAGTACCAAACTTGCAAACATTTCCATGGTCTCTTTGCTGCTTATCATCTTGAACAATCATAATTGCATGGCACAGCCTGCCTTTGTGTCAGCAGGGAAGGACTTGATGTCACAAAACTGCCTTTATTTATTCCCTCACTTGCAGCTTCTCCCTGTAACACCCCTCCGACCATTTTGTTGCCAGGCAGGACTTGGCCCTGAAACTTAGTCAAGTGTGATTGAGCTTTTAATTGACACACTGGAGCATAAAACCTGCCTTTGCTCACTTTCAGATGCAGAGTAGAGGTAATTTCTCTTGTTACAAGGCAGATCCGGGATTTATTTTACAGGTCAGCATGATGTGCCAGTTTTGTGGCTGATAGGTGTGCAGGGAGCAAAGAGCTCAGTAGGTGCTCAGGATCCAACCAGACGAGAGACATTAGGGGTGTAACACCAGCTCCAGAGAAGGACATGGGGTATCGCATATAACTTTTCAGATATATCAAAAATGCATTTGCATATACTTTGAGCTTTAGTGGTTATATATAAATGAGGTGTTGCAATATCAGAGTGGTGATAATCCACTTGAATTTCTTGTTAATCTGTTTATATAGTAGCTGTATCATAGTTGTGTTAATGGGTGGTGTTTCCTGAAGAAAGTTTAAGCTGATTTTTAGAGATTTAGGTCAATAACAGACAGGGAAATGCATGTCTGCTCCTCATGATCATCAAGAAAGGGAATGGGATTGACTTGGCAGCGTTTTGAGTTGTCACAGTGCCCAAGGCTTCAGCAGAGCTCCTGACATTCCCAAGGCAGCAAGGTCATCTTGAAAGCACAACTGCGTTTTTCTGGCATTGTTTATGTTAATATCCTGAGAATGACTTGCACATTTCAACCCTATGATGGGTTAATCATTAATTAGGATCTTTCTTACAAACTTGAAGTCAGAAACCAGCCGTTTAGGAAAATAAAGGAATTATCTTGTAAAGTATCTAGAAAAAGCTGCATGGCTTCATTTTAATCTTGGGTAGCTGGGATAGAGGGAAAGAGGAAAGAGCCAGAAACACTTTCAGTGTGCCACAGTTCTTCACCTCAATCAGAAAATGCTGGTTTTGTGAATGGCATGTCTCACATCTGAACACCTGTAAGGAGCCATGGTTTGCTGGTGGTTTCTGTCTCATCCAAGTGGACACAGGCAGACCTCAAGTGAGTGGAAAGGTCAGCAATGAATTGCAGGGAAGTTAGTCTTCTTGTGCAACTTGATGATTTATCTGACAGGTGAAGTCCTAATGGGGTTACATCTCTTTCAAGGCTGTTTTTGGCATCATGTTGATTACTCATTCCCTGAGCAAGACAGACTGACCTGGTAGTGGAGATGATTTCTGGGACACAGACTCCTAAACCAAACCAAACCCTGTTTATACAGGGAAAACAGGTAAAATTAGTCTCTATCCCCACGCTCAATTCCTACAACAAAACAATTGAAAAAATATTTTCTTTCCATTTCGTTGCACTAAAAAAAAGGGCTAGGGAAACCCGTCATGATTAGTGTCATTTGGGAAACCCAAGGCATGTTGGCATAAAGTCATAGACATAGAAAGTTGCAGACACTTTCTTATAAGGGACATAGAAGTTCATACAATATTTGCTCTGATCTCCTTCTCTTTTGGATATTCTCTAGTGCTAGTCCCTGCATTGGTGGCCAGCACCTCTCCGATCTCTCTGCTCTGCCTCACACTGCTCTTCTCTCCAGACTTGGTATTCGCAGTAGATTTTCTCTGAGTGGATTTACACCTAGGAAACAGACAGCCAGGGGTTCTGGAGGACTGCAGCTACTGCCGAGAGATGCAACTTAGCTTTCTGTGCACTTGAAGGGTGGAGCATGTGAGACCAAAACAACATGCCAGTCCTTCTGTCCTGCAGCAAGGACATGCAGCAGAGCTATAAGGGTTGTACATGCTGGGTGGATGGATAGCACAGAGGGATGCCAGCTTCAGCTCCATCCACATCCAGGCACTGACTGGATGTGAAAGGAGAATTGAACTGATCAGAGGCTGCTGAAAGAATGGTGAGATGCCCAGTGTGCCTACTGGGAAGGTCACTGTCCTCTGCAGGTGATGGTATGGGGGAGCCAGTGGGACAGTGTTTCTTGTGCACCTCCCCTCCCTGCAGGAGCCAGTGGTGATGCTGGAGGTGGTGCGCTGCATCTCTTGCCCCAAACACCCTTTTCCCAGCTTGAAGGGGAGCACAGCCTTGGTGGAGTGGCTTAACTTGGCAGAGCGGAGTTGCAATGAAATAAAAGTCTCCGTTTTTAAAGAATGCTTTATTCACTACATTCTAGAAATGTACCATAAATGGAGCAAGAACTAAATAAGCTCAGAGGTTTCTGACAGTACAGAGAACAGAGATACAATAAAACATCTAAAATATCAGCTCTTTTGAGAATAAGGCACACTAGTTTTGTTTTCTTTTTTTGTTTTTCTTTTCTTTGAATAGTTTGTTCTTAACCTAAAGATGTTCACATTTCAAGTTACCAGACTTACCTCAGTAGTAATGTACATGAAATGGTTTAGAAGCAAGAGTAAAAGACAGGCATAGGCGGGAGGTTCAGTGTGACCTGTTTGCCTGTGTTCCTGGGCCCTGCCTGCTTCTGCCTTGGCACAGGCAGCACCTTTGGCATGGGGCACCTCAGGGTTTGCCCTCATAGGCTACTTTCTCTCCCTGACACCTCTGTGAGCAGCAGGTCCCTCATCCTGCCGGCAGGAAGTTGGATGAGTAAGAAGGAAGCCATCACCCTTCATCCCTCCTCTCTGGGTCAGCAGTAGCATGGGGCTAGAAAGGGGCTGGCAGAGACCCAAACCAGTAGATTGCCTTTTCCCAGCTCACTGGGTGTTTGTACAAACCCCGCAGACCCATGGCTTTAACCAGAGGGCTAGGGGAAGCAGAAACAGCCTCCCCATTGGGGGTTCTCCCCTTGGGGCTTTACCCAAATCACCTCCTCTTGCCCTACTAAGAGGCAGGGCTTCAGGGGTAAGATATGGGTGTACTTTCAGAAACACAGGGACAGACAATAAATTCTCCTGGGAAGGGGTGCGGAGGGGCAGAGTTCAACCTAATGGTTAACCTCACAGTGCTTTCACTAACGGGTCAACGGGATTGAGGAGAACTCAGCTCGGCTGAGCAAGAGCACCTAAAAAACAACCGCTCCATTTTGAGGCAAGGAAGAAAAGTGTATTAAAAGGTCACTTAACTGAGCTGGACGTGGTCTGGAAGTGGTTCAGTTGTCAAAATATACCCAAATACAAACTCCCTTGGGTTGGTACTTACACCACAAAAGGTAAAGGAACATTGTTTACTCACTCCCTGCTTCACATCTTGTGTCACCAGAGTTGTGTCTGCAGGGCTGATGCACTTCATACAATGGCCAAAATATTTTTTTATCATTTTACTATATTTTACATTCACTGCACTACTAAATAAAAGCCTTTAAACAGGCCACAAAACACTGCAATAATATATTTACTTCTTAATAAACCAAACTTCTTTATAACATTGCAATAAAAGGTTTTTGTTTTGTTGCAAACCACATACCATGTAAATTTGCAACACAAAATTACTTTAAAAATGTATATTAAAAGATATTTACAAGCTCTGTGTTTTGAAATCATCAGGTCTAATTGCTCCCACCCCTGATGTGCAGGTACATCTCCAGTTGTGGAGAAGAGCAATATAGCATGGAAGGGAGGCTGGGAGGGAGGCTAGCCCTGTTTCACTAATTCCAGTATCACTACCACCCCTAGTACCTCTGGAATTTCTCACGGAACACAATGGAGCGATGGGCAAGTAATGCTGTGCATCCTCTCGGCGACAGCAGCATACATTCTCAGTCACTACAACATATACTTCAAAGAATAAAATAAAGCATTGAAAGACAGCCTAAGCTTTATACTGGATGAAGACCTAAGTCAAGACACCTCACGTGAAATAGCGGCTACTTGTTTCTGCATGTGCGCAAACCATGAGTAGCTTCAATAAATAGAAAATCCAGTTGTTAAGGAAAGCTCAGAGCCTTTCCTTTACTTAGCACAAGCCTGCAAATCACACTGTGAAGAGGTTTGCATGAGGAGGGGTTTTTTTACCTCTTTCTCCCAAATGGGCAATATTAGTTACTTCTGATTTGAAATAAGAGCGAGCAGGTTGTGTTAATGCCGGCACAAAAATGCGGAGGTCTTGCACATTTTTCAAATTGCACTTTCCAGTATAACTTTTTAAATAAGATACTTGTTGTTTTTTCTTAAAAAAAAATCTAAGGTACATATTCTTTAAATATTGAATATATTCTTCAAAATATATTGTTAAAACTTTCCCTAGTTGCTCAGGTGTGCTTTTTAATATATAGCTGATATATTATTAAAGGCACTACAAAATAGACATCTCTGGAGTGCAGAAGTTACTAAAAATAACCTTCATACCACAAATATATTGAAAATATAACTGCTAAAAAAAATAATAGAAGACCCTATGCAACCCCACTATGATGCTTCTAAATGCATGTCAGCTGTGGGCTGGATGCATTGAGGTCCTTTAGAAATGTATGAATACAGGCGTGTTAAACATTAAAAATAGCCTAAAAAAGTTAGTGAAAACTTCAAGCGTAGAAAACATTCCAGACACATTTTTCTATGACATTCTTCACTTTCTGCATCAGTTTCACTGAGCCCAAATGTTTCCTCTTTCGCAGAAGGTTCTTTCTTCATAAATAGTAAAGTGTTCCTTCAGTGTGTGTTTATCCACCACCCTCCTCTGCTGTCAGTCTCAGTACGTCTGGTAGACATCGTGGATGGGGACCTGGATGGTCGCAGCTGGGAATGCTGGGGGGAGGTATCCAGCGTACCCACCATAGGCAGCGGCAGCAGCGGCGGCAGCAGCGTTCTTCTGTAGCGTGGCTATCGTTGCTGTTGCTGCAGTGGGTGCTGCGAATGGCACGTAACTTGTCCCATAAATCCCAGCGGCAGGGATCCGCTGTACATTGGGAGCCATGGTGTACACCGGCGTGATGGGGCGGCCCTGGGAGGAAAGTGTTTGGGTCAGACCTCAAAAAGGGAGCTTAAATTCCTGCAATAGCCCATATGCACCTCCTGAATTGCAAACCCTCTAGAAGGGGAGGTGATAACAGGAGGGTAAGCAGTGCATGCCCTGTTTAGTGAGAGTTGTTCATCATGGGATGCTGTTTCCTACCTCCCAGATTTGGGTACCTAATAGGAGGGAGAATGGTTGTCCAGAGATGTCAGATGAGCAACAGGGCGGTTGCGCACTCTTACATCCTTGACAGCATTTCCTGAGTGGGAGCAGGGCAGGTTTGTTCCCCCACCCTGGGTATGCAGAGCAGGATGCATGGGAAGCAGGATGGGATGAACTCACCTGGAAGGGAGGAGGTGTTGAGACTGCTGGTATTACAGCTGCTGCTGCGACTGCTGCTGCGGCTGCTGCACTAGCCGGGTCCTGCTGAACAGCTATAGGGTTGATGATGTGCTCGACAGTGTGGATTTTGCCATCTTCCATCATCTTGGCTGGTGGCGCGGCCTGAAACATGGAGTACTGGGCACCAATGGCAGGGATGGCCACTAGGAGAGATGAAACACACCAGATAGATAAGCTGGGAGAGGGTTTCCAGGATCTCACCTCAAAGAGCTTTCTGACTGACCTGCCCTCCAGCAGTAGTCCTATGCTGCTCTCATCAGGGCACGTAGTCCCCTGTGCTGGCAGGACACATGGAGCACCTCTGCCCTCCCAGTGGGTGGGAGCTCTGTGGCTGATGCACGGTGATGGGCTTGATGCTGTCTGCTCTGCTCAGCACTTCTGCCCATGCTGCTGGCACGGTGCACAAGGGCCAGAGTCCTACTGGGAACTGGGAACTGTGACCTGGATTTACACAGCCCCTTCTGACAACCACTGCTGTCCTCCCCCCTGGCCAAGAGCACAGAGGCAGGTGGGAGCATGTACTGTCCTGGTGGGGTCCCTGCTCCAGTTGTTGAGATCAAGGGACATGTAGCTGCCACAGGCAGAGCTGCTTCAGAAAAAAAAGTGTGGCTTGTACTGCAGATGTTACAGACAGCAACTGGTCCAGTCTATATTCTGTCCTTTGACCAACCCTGCGAAATATCAGCTCATTTACTATTATGCATTTCCTAGGACTAACTTGGCTAAATACTTTTTATCCCACCTCAGGATGCTACAGGATCAGCCTGTTTAATGACACAAACACAAAAGAAATTGCTCTTTAGGGAATTCTCCCTCATGCCAAAATTGGACAAGTCAAAATAATTAGAGCTATGGTCTTTCAGACAAAGGAAAAAAAAGCTTGGGTCAGAATAACAGTGTTCAGAGATGGTGCGTTTGTACATGGCTCAAAATCGAGCTTAATGGCAGTGCTTAGGGAAGAAATGGGCTTTGCTGAACATTCCAAATAATCACAATAATTGGATATGAGCTGGCAGTGTGTGCTCGCAGCCCAGAAAGCCAACCATATCCTGGGCTGCATCAAAAGGAGCATGACCAGCAGGTTGAAGGAGGTGATCCTGCCCCTCACTCCACTCTCGTGAGACTCCAGCTGGAGCACTCCATTCAGCTCTGGATTCCTCAGTGCAGGAAAGGCATGGACCTGTTGGAGTGGGTCCAGAGGAGGGCCATAGGAATGATCAGAGGGCTGGAACACCTCTCCTGTGAGGAAGAGCTGAGAGAATTGGGCTCGTTCAGCCTGGAGAAGAAAAGGCTCTGGGGAGTTCTTATTGCGGACTTTTCAGTACCTAAAGGGGTCTTATGAGAAAGATGGGGAGAAACTTGTTATCAGGGCCTGTTCTGACAGGACAAAGGGTAATGGTTTTAAACTGAAAGAAGATAGATTTAGATTGGGCATAATGAAGGAATACTCTGTGATGCAGGCGATCAGACACTGGAGCAGGTTGCCCAGAGAAGCTGTGGTTGCCCCATCCGTGGAAGTGGTCAGGTTGGATGGGGCTTTGGGGATCCTGGTCTAGTGAAAGATGTCCTTGCCCATGATGGGAAGATTGAACTAGATGAACTTTAAACGTCCCTTCCAACCCAAACTGTCTATGATGAACCCAACTGTTCCATTGTTGCCTCATAATGCACACTTCACCATTCAGCTTACGAGCCTTTCAGCAGTAAGGTTATCAACAAAGAAAACAGAGACAATAATGGACTAAGAGGTGATGCTGGCATCTATGGGAGGTACAGCCAGTAAATCAGAAATGAAGCCAAATACGTACACAGGTTTCTTTCACTGGGATGAAACTTTTCAATGAAGATGTGTGTGGTTCTGCCTGTGGGAAGTACAGGTGCTAGCAAACAGTATGCTCATTTTGATCCTGGGGACTGCAACAAGGGATCTGATCAGATACCTTTCAGGCAGAGATGTTTTACTGCAAGTGGACTACCACTGTTTTGTCAAGCAGAGACGTTCACGCACGACCCTTTCCAGTTCTTCTACACCAAGTCCACCCGGTCATCTCAAACTAGTTTGATCACCAGGATAATAACCTGGTGATAATTTCTCACCTGGATAATTCCTGGATTAAATAACCAGATAATTTCCAGTTAAATAAAATATATAAATAACCTGAATAACTTCTCACCAAATCAAAGGCAGACAGCTCACATGCTCCATTCTGCAGTAACTTCTGGCAGAAAAACAGTAACAGGCAGCTGGGGTATTGGGGTGAATTCTCAGGAGTGTTTTAACCATTTGCAAGGAAATGTTTGCTCTAAGTGGCAGGAAGCTTTGCAGAGTTGGTACTCTACTCCATGGTTCTGGTAATGTGTTTTCAGAGTCAGACCCATCTAGTAACAGAGATATGTCTTGCATGTGGTACCTCTTACTAGTTCATCTGATCTGACTGGGGAAGACTGACTGATGGCTCCTGTGCTCAGAGGCTGTGCTGGAACAATGAGAGAGGAAGGCCCAATAAAGAAATCTGAATTCTAACATGCTTCAAGTGTAGAAATATATAGAGTTGAGCTTGAGCTTCAGGCTTTTCTTTGTCAGTTGAACTAACTACAGACACCACGTGTGTTTCAAAGCCCACTTTTCAAGCATCCTTTAGTAATACCTGGAATTCCTGCAGTACCCTTGCAAACACACATAGTGGTAATATTTTCTGATTGTGAGTGGACAGTGTTCTCAGGAAGTCTGATCTTTCTTTGGAAATGGCTCTAATCCCATTAGCCTTTGTCTCTAGACCTCTTCTCCCATTGTCTCATCCAGCTGTTATGAAGAGCTCTTCACAGCCTTCATTAGATGCAAGCTGTAGTTTCCACTGACAGTATGGATCATGTTTTGGGAAACCACTGCAGCTCTGTTAAGTACTGCTTGGGTCCTGCACTTACAATTTGCTTGGGGAGAAGACCTGAGGACTTGTGCAAGAGAGCTTGTCCCCCTCACCTGCAAGGATCCTCTTCCTCAGGCTGCTTTTACAAATAAAAACCTCTGCAGTCAGGATCTTGAGGAATTGGAGGGCTCCATCCTTCATCCTGTTCACCTGGGAAGGGCAAGGACTGTTTTCTCAGCTGAGGATAAGGCAGAAGGGAGTGGTCCCTTCCCCAAACCTTGGGCTAGCTCCCTGTAGCCCAGCAGAGCTGAGAGTTCTCTTGTAGGTGCTGCATTGCTGCAAACTGAATCCTGAGAGCTCCCTGCATTGCTCCTTCCCCATGCCACTGATGGTGCTGGAGAAGCTTGCCTCAGCCAGGGACTTTTCTGCAATGGGGAAGCCCCTGGTCCTGTTCCTAACCTTGTAGTACCAAAGAAATAGGAATTCAGCAGGATATAGCTCTGGCATGGCTGGCAATTCGGGGTGGTACTCTCCCAGGATGAAATTAGTTTTGAAGAAATTAAAAGGGAGGAAGATTGCTCTTGGTCACCATGCTCTAGTGTACATGACCAGATGGAGAAAAATATCAGCTTCCTCCTAAGGAGATGCAAAAGGGGACAGAAGTGGTGGGCACAGCTTCAGCCATTTTTCCTTTGATCTGAAGAGCTCCTGGATGTCCATGTCCCCTGTCCCACTGTGTGCCTCTTGTTTCAGAAAGCCCAGGCAGGGCCAGGAAGCATCAAGCACAGGGGAACACTGAGTTGTGGCTCAGGGGCTGTCCCCAGAGGGCTCCCCGTGTGCCTGACACAAGGTTTGGAGTGGGGTCTTGCCCGCAACTTCTGCTTTCCTCCCTCATTGCACATACTAACCTGCACCAGGCTTGATGGCCACTGGATTGACTGCAGGTAACTCCAAGCTGGGCGCCAGCTCATACCCTTTCTCTTGCTGTTTTCCTTTGCCTTCATGGTACCTGCTGTAGATGCCACGGCCAGCGGAGTATCCCCCCAGGTAGGAGCCCCTGGGGCCGGGGGCTCTGTTCCCAGCTGCACCTCGCCCTCTGCCTCGTATGCTGCCTGCTTATGATAACAACATAGAAAAGGATGGTGAATAACAGAGAGCGACAGCCATGTGAGGAGCACTAATGGCCCAGGCTGAGGCTTGGAGGCGTATACTTAGAAACGCCACTGCTGAATTTGATCTGAGTTTGATCTGAGTCTTAGGAAAACAGAAGAGTTTGGCCTTAGAAACACACAGTAAGCTTACACAAGTTTTGCTCTTGATGTTTCTGACCATGCATTAACTGCTTATTTATACCAATGCAACTCTCATGGCTGGTGTTCTGAGTATAATGTGCTCAGCAGAGAAAGACAGGCTCCTCTGGGGTAATTTCTATGCAGTAGGAACAGCTTCTGCTCTCAGCTGTCCCCCAGAGAAGACCCAGTCTCTCAGCTGGCTGTGATGGGACCCTGCAGAGATGGCCCGAAGTTGTACCTGGCCTTTAATCAACTTTGTCCATCATTGCCTATATTTTTACTAGTCTTGTTTTTACTGTTTTACTAGTAATGTGATTATAGCCCATCTCCAAAAATATTGCCTGTATTTTTCCTAGAGACTCCATGCACATGCTTTAGACACTGTGGTAGTAATGCATTGTCTGTGATGGTCTAATTGAAAATTTAGACTGTCAGTTAATTCCTTTGTAGCTCATTGCAAGTGCAAATCTGGAAATTGAGAAAAAGCTAGGGTTAAAAATATTTCTTGGTTTATATGGGTGCTTCAAGAATATATTCATGCTAGACTGCCTGTTATATAGAAATAAACACTGAATTTCAGGAAACTATATTTTGTATATTGTTATATTGTAATTATAACACCAGTTATAGCTGCTAGGGTTTTTAACGAATAACTGATTTTTGGTTAATTTTAAATTACTGTAACTGATAACTAATTAAAGTATACATATTCAAATAATTATTTGGCACTCATATGATTCTTCCTGCTAGTAGTTCTCAAATGACTTTGTAAAGGACACAGCACTACTGTCACTTTAATGTGGAGAGCAAATGACACGTGGAGAGCTCCCAACTGAGGATCTCCCTGACATCCCTCCTTCTGGATGATCAGGTCACCATAACCACACTTCCAGGAGTAGGCAAAAAAATGATCTCTTATACTTAGGGTCCAGCTCTTTGGAAGGAGGCCTCAGAAGCTGGAGTCCTTGGACTTGCTCAGACTTTGTACAGCACTCATAAAAACCAGATCCCTCTCTTCCCCATCCCATGCTTGGTCCATTAGCCCGTTCTTAACTATATTTTTGATGCTCACTCACACTAGCCTCTACATTGACAACTATTTATAGATAAATACACTCTGTATTGTCATAAATTAAAATGAGACTGAACAGAAATATGGCAAAAAGACCTATAAAGGAGTGTTTAAGAAAAAAGTGCATAGCACCAGCTATCCTTTGGTTCAGGCAGACATTGGGTAGGTCTCACCAGCCTGAGATCAAACCTGCCCATCACATCCCCTAATTGTGCTTACTAACCTTTCACAAAGTAATCTCTGTTGGGCCCGATCAAAGCATTGTATGGATATCCATAATACGCTAGTGTATATGGATCACAAGAGTAAACATAATTAGGTTGCTGAGTTACTTCGGGTGTTGCCGCAGCTCCTCCTTTTGCTGCTTTCTGGTACCGAGTGTATTGTTCCTTGTCTACTGGCTTGGCCAAGGTAACCTCGAGACATGAGCCTTCCAGTTCAACACCATTAAGGTTGTTCATGGCATGAATGGCATCTTCCCTGGTTGTAAAGTGCACAAAGGCATAATCACGTATTTTTTTCACTCGCTCTACACAGCCAGGGTTAAACTGCCCAAAGACCTTTTTAATGGTGTCCTCTGTGGTCTCAATCATTAAATTCCTCACATAGAGGATTTTAACAGTTTCCATGACGTCTTCGTCCACATCTATCTCTGGTTCTGCCCAGTCAACAGCAATTTGGTGTCCCCACAGCTGGATTCTTCCTGGCATGAGTTTCCTCCTGGCCATTGCTGCTGCTCGATGGCTCTCATACTCCACAAAGGCGAAGCCTCTGTTCTTCATCTTGTCTGCGGCGCTGGCATACACAATGACATCCAGCACGCCTTCTGTCACCTTGGCAATCTCTTCCAGGATCTCCTCTCTCTTCTTCATCTTGGGAATGCCTCCGATGAAGAGCCGGCAGTTATCCACACTGCAGCACACCCCCAGCAGCCTGCCAGGGCGGATCTCATAGTTGTTCAGCTCCCTGACAGCACGCTTTGCCTCATGCTTCTGAGTGTACATCACGAAGGCATACCCACGGTTCTTCCCATCAAAGTCCATCATCAGGCGCATTTCATAGATGCGGCCAACAGACTCGAACACGGGAACAAGCTCATCTTCATAGACATCACGGGGGATTTTGCCCACAAAGACCTCGCAGCCACGAGGAGGGTGTAGACCCTCCCAGCCGGGAGGAGGGCCTCCATACTTGCGTTGCCCATTCTCCTGGATCATGCTATATCCAGTGCGTGCCATGAGGGCCAACAGAGCGGCCTCATTGGGGGCACCGGCAACACCTTCGGGGACTTTTGTAGTAGCCACATTAGAGGAATCATTGCTCATCCTTGCAGTGGAGTCCTCAGCAGTCATGGTGTCAAACTCATTCACAGCCTGATAAACCCTGAGCAAAGGAAAGAGGAGGACACTTGTTAGAAGCTGTTAGCTACCACCAGAACCTCACCCCTCTCTTTTTATTCTTGTAGTTCTGCAGGTTTGTTTTTCAAACTGGGAGTAAGGCTGCAGGAAAGCAGATGAACAACCCACACCAGCCTGAGCATTGGTACTGCAGGACAAGTGCTTCCCAGATGAAAGGCACAGTGGGGGAAATGGTTGATGATCGCCCATACTAACCCTGCACCAAGGGCTGCTGCCACAGGAGGCTGATGTTGCATGAATGTATACTACTAAACGCCTCAAAACCTCAAGACCCTAGGAAGGCTTGTCTCCTCTTTGAAAGTGTAGGAAGGAGCTGACACAGGGTTGGGAAAGGCATGATACTGCCATGAAGCCAGTGGTTGCCATGTCCAGAGCCCTCTCATCCCTGTCAGCCATTCCTCATTTAGTCCATCTACTCAACAGCACAAATGCCAGATGCCATACTCCACAGTGAAAGATGGTAAATGCATGAGAAGCCCAGTTTCCATCTGACAACAACCCCTCACTCCTCTAGACCTTCACAGTAACAGTCAAGTAGGAAATAATAGATGAGCTTCATCTTCAGGGGAGACCAATATACAAAGGATGATCTGGCAAGACTCTGAATTGCCTGTTGCTTGTGGTACAATATCTGATGTGTTTATTTCTTCTGTTGTTACAACAGGACTTCACATAAGTGATGAGAATTGTTCCCTTAAGACAGGCAATTTGCTTTAGAGCAAGCAGCCAGCACAGCCCTGCAAGCCAGCAAGAGAAAGGCAAATTTCAGAAACATTCTGCATTTGAACACAGGCAGAGAACAGGAAATGCAGATGCAGAGGAGGAGACGACGATGTTAATGATCACAGCTTCAAGACAGTGGACTTCTTCTCTAAGCACAGTTAAATAAGACACTTTGGGACTCTGAGAGTAGTTAATTCATTGACTTTTAAGGCTGGAAAGGTCCATCAGACCATCTAATACAAGTGATAGTACATGACATGGACCATTACATTTTATTGTTATTTGCACATTAAGTCCTATAACATCTATCTGAGTACATCGTATCTTACAAAAGGACATTGGTTTTAAGGGATCAAAGAGCTGTAGACCCCACCACTTCCTTTATGGCTTGTTTGCCAATCACTCCCTCAGACGAGCAAGCATGATGTATTTCTCATGACAATTAGTCTGGTTTTTGCTTCCAGCTAGGGTTGCTTGTTAAACCTTTCTCTGATAGACTAAATGTTTCAAGACCTCTGCTTTTGCCTTGTAATCAAGCAACACTGTCTTTTCACTGAAACTTGCAGGCCAAACTCCTGAATTCCTTCACAAGAAGTAATTTTTTTTTTAACCTAAAATTGTTTTTGCAGCAGTTTCAGCAGTTCTCTAGAGTTTCAGGCCTTTCCACCCTTGCTGTCTACAGAGATGAAGATCATCCCTCTTTCTTCTCCCCATGTTTCTCTATTGCCAAGGCCTGCTTCTCCACACCTTCTCTCTAGCAAACCATGTGGAGTTTTTTTGTTAATTCTAATCCCAAATCCTTTGCAGAAGCATCACTTGCTAGGGTTATGTCCCACGTGGCAGGCATGCCTTGTGTTTCTTACTCCTAAATCCCACAGACTTGTGTTCAGCCATACTTCAACTGCCTTTTCAGTAGATCCCACCTACTGAGTACTACACCACTGGCTCCTTCTCATCGTTTTTCACAATTCCATCAGCCTTTGCATCATCTACCAATTTATTTGCCATGATTTGCATTCATGGCCAGTTTGTTGATAGAACTGTCAAAAAACAGTGGCCTTTGTAGGAAACTCTGCAAACCACTGTAAGAAATGGTTTGACAGGCTTATTTTCCCCAAAAAAAAAAGAGAACAAAGCTTCAGCAACATTTGTTTGTACAGTGTAGTCGTATTATTCAGTACGATGCAGATTTCTCCCTGTGCCACAAGTACTCTGATACATATCCTTTGTTAGAACAGTTTCACCACTTTCAGTGCACTGGTCACCATGTATGTACTAGTGTACAGTAGGATGCCACTGGCATACACTACTAGTGTGCAGTAGGTCCAAGTCCTCAGAAATATGGGTGAAAAATTTAAGCACCTGATTTCTATGGTCTACAAAACCCTATTTAAATCCTAGAAACCCTTGCACCTCAGATTCTTCTAGTGTAAAGCTCCTGAATTGTGCTGGTATGTATCCAGAGATGCCTCTGCAGCAGCCAGGGCAAACATCACAGAGCTTGGTTCAGCTCCTAAATGCATTTCACACTACAAAACCAGACATCTGTGCCTCAGTCTGTGGCAGGGCCTAATACCGCAGGTGTGTTTGGGCCATTACTGTTACTTGTTGATGCTTTTGAGCCATTTCAAATTGAAAATATGGAGAGCAGAGGGAGGGGCAGAGAGGATGGAGGGCAGTAGTAGTGATGCTGATGCCCAGACAATACCTTAGAATATATAATTTCTTTGAAGTCAGGTCTTCAGTGGAACTTCATCAGTTTTGACAGCTTCTTGCTTTAAAATGTTATTGATAAGCATGTATATCTCAGATTCAAATGTACCCCCTTTTTAACGTGTCACAGGCAGACACTATAATTTTTAATTGTTTGAAATAACTACAAAATAATAAGGCAGAGAAAAACATTTTCATTTTTCACTTGACAATTTATTCCTAAAAATGGAACTTCACCTTTCCCTGAATGAAAACAAACTTGTTACTTGAGCACTTTACTGTGGAATAATCATTACCTTTACTGGGGCTGCCTGTTGGCAAGTGAATTACTTATTGCCCCAGGTTTGGGTGAGTTTAGAAATGAGTCATTACCATCAGTTTTAGGTCAGCTTACACAATAAAAGACTCTGTATTCTGTTATCTGCACAGAACAGTCACTGGGGCTATAGTCTAGAAACCTACAGATAAGCAAAAGGACTGTGGAGAAAGCAGAGATGAAGCAAAGCCTCCCCTGCCCACCAGAAACCAACTGGTAATTCTATGGCCATCTGGGAACTGGCATGTTCTCCAGCACTTCATGTTGCACCAGCAGGACAATTTCTAGTATTGAAAGTTGTACGTAAGTGCTGATGGCCACCTTTGCTGCAAACACTACCATGCACCATTTGTGACAGTGAATAATTAAAAATTCTTTGTGAACCTCAGATGCATTAATCTCTATGTAATTTACTGGGAATCAAGATTCATGATCAAATGTGTTTAGTTTTAGGGGTTTTTTTTGTGCAGCTTCATAGAGTTGGATTTAAGTATGTACGACCTAAGGCAATTATAGAGCCCCTGTAGTCCTACTTGATGTAGCTAAATACACACTTTAACCATATTCATTGCCACATGACACAATCAATACCTTAACTAAGTTCAGATATCATCTACCTTGATGAGAAAAAATGTAGGCATATCTGATGTGAGTGCCCTCTCCTCCTGTTGCTGTTGCCTTACAAAAGAGGTGACCAACACAGCCTAACCTTGTAATGTCTAAAAGTAATCACTCTCTGGAATTTCAAAAACACTTATTTCCAGAGTGTTCAACCCTACTTTGTGCATTCTTTTAGTCCATGGTAAAGTGGTCATGAAAACTTGCTACCATGTGTTGTGGGTGTACACAAGGCACGAACTAATACTGCGGGTTCGGTGGCTTATTAAAGCCAGACTGATTTCAAAATATCCATCAAGTGTGATTAATGCTAGAAGAGTCAAAAATTTAAATGTAGTGTCTTGTGAAACATAAGTGCTTTCTTTCTGGTCTATGTGGAGGAAGGTGCACCTGATCTCGATAACAAAGATTCATAGAAGAGAGACAGACAAAAATATTAATTGTTAATGAGAAAGGTTGTGCTCTGAGACAACCAAGTTTTGAATGGCTCATTATCAGAACTGAAACAAGAATAGCTTCTTTTCTTCTCAGAACACAGTGAAGTCTTGACTGTTCAATGGCACATCAGATGGATCCTAGTATCTGCCAGCTTGTCAGGAGCCAGACTTGTGAGCCCTCGGTTCAGTGTCTCTGCTCTAAGGCCTCTCCCTCGTGCAGGTGAACTCTCACATGTGGACATTTCACTGAAACCATTCACGTTTCACTTCCTCTTGCTCACAAAACTCCTTCCCTGTTGATAGTCTGGCAGGTGTAAACAATCCTTACCCTAAATGTTAATTACCTTCTTTTTAACCTCTTTTTGCACATCACAGCTCAGAATATTAAATGGGAAACTTACTGTGTTGGCAAATGATTGACCTAAAGCATACTGTGAGTGCATTGATTACCCGAGGCAGGTCTTTTACTACACAGAAATACCACACCTTGATTAACAGCAGCACAGGGCCAAACTCAGATGTCCCTTTTACCATGGCAAGGGCAGCTGGTGAGAAAGTGGTGTCCACAGTCCATACAACTGGACTTGGGCTTATCCCTGGCTTGTCCAGCACTGTGCAGTGCTCTGTGAAGTTATGCATCACCTGCTCCTCTGTGGATCCTGGTGTGGTAATACAGGCTTTTATAAACAAGGGGACACAGCCAGTGTCCTTGTGGCAACGACCACGTGTCCACCCCACTCACATGCTCCTATAAAACAGGGTTGTTTATGTTTGTACTTAATTCATCCCTCCAGTTTTGTGTTACATAGGTTTAGTGGCATCATGTGCCCTTCTGAGGGTGACACAGACACCAGCAGGCACATAGCATAAGGACAGGTGCCAGCACCACGGCAGTCAGCAGTAGAGCCCAGGGAGACCTGCTAGCTCTGTGACAATCAAGGTAGGAGGGGATGGGGACTCCCATGTCCCACCTGCAGACCCTGGACCATACACACTGCTGCTGAGCTGACACCCCAGGCCCTCACAGACACCGCACAGCTACCTGTTTACTTCAAGAAACCACCGTGGTTTTGGATTTTAAGCAACAGCAGCTGCAGAGGGGAGGTCAAACACTGAAATTTTAACTAAATATGCCCTGTTGACAGCTACTGGTTTAAATGTGACGGTTCTAGGCTTTTAGCTGTAATAATAAGGGCAAATGGTAATCCTGCTGCTGACATTGAGCAGCAGTTCTGGCAGCATGGCTGCCATTGAAGCACTTCATTTTTAAAACCTGACTGTTTTCTCACGACAACTTTGGATACATAAAATGTATGTAACAACAGCAGCTTACTAAGAACAACTGCATAATTCATCACAGACATCACATAGCCACAGCAATGCTCTTGCTGAAACCCTGGTTTGCCTGTTTACAGATTTATCGGCTAAACAGGAAAATGCAGGGGCCTCCTCAATTTGAAATCAGGTAATGTCTTGAGCATTGCTTCAAGTGCAGTGTGTAAGTTACCCCTCTTTTAAAGATAACTAGAGTATCATTATACATCAGTTTTCTTGGCGAGACTGTCCCTCCTTTACTACTCTTTATTTGCATAAATGACCTGAGCAAAGCTGGTGGTGTTGGGGCTGTTACTAAAGCTGAGCTTGCAAGCCCTCGCTGCCATCCCATGTGCTTCACCTTTTTTACAGTCAGCTTAGGAGACATCCTGCTGGAAGCAGTATCCGTGCTGCTTCTCCATGTGCAAGCTGCTCTCCATGCACAGTGAGGACAGAGGCCAGGCAAACAGCAGGTGCCATGAAAAAAGGGGCCAATCTTTGGTGAAAAATCCTTGTAAAGACTTTGTTTGACTCCAAAGTAATTTGTATTTCAAGTATCAGAGGCTAGTTCTCAGTGTAGTTTTCAACAGGAGCTAGATCACAGCTTGGTTCCCTATCTGCTGTCACTAATGAAATGCGAACACCTCAAGTTGAAACTTGTGGTGGGTCAGTGCAAGAGATTGCAGCATCTTCAGCATGGCTTTTTGGCTAGGAACCTTTTCTTAAAAAGTCCTGCATACAGGAAAGGGAAGGCTACTAGCAATCACAGAATTAACAGAATCACAGAATGGTTTGGATTGGAAGGGCCCTCTGGAGATCATCCAGTCCAACCCCCTGCCAAGGCAAGCCCACCTATAGCAGGTCACACAGGAACATGCCCAGGGGGGTTTTGGTTGTCTCCAGAGAGGAGACTCCATGACTCTCATGGGCAGCCTGTTCTAGTGCTCTGTGTTTTAGTTTATGGCTGTTACTCCTTGTCCTGTTGTGGGCACCATGAAAAGAGCCTGGCACCATCCTCTTGGCACCCACCTTGAGATATTTATAGACATTAATGATGCCTATATATATAAATATAAATTCTGATAATAAACCCTCTCAGTCTTCTCTTCTTTGGACTAAGCAGGCTTAAGTCCATGTCTTCATACTTTTAATGAAAGAAGAAATACCTGTGGCCAACAGGCTATGATAATGTCTGCAGTGTGTCAAACACATTGCTTTACCTGCAGCCGAACTGGGTGAAGAAGTTGCCCCATGCTGGGTTAAAATCTTTGAAAAGGTGGATTTTCTTAATTTAGATCTCTTTTGGCAAAACTCTGGAGAAAGCAGTGAGCTGCGAAGCAGACCTGAAGGGACAGGAACATTGGCTTGATGAGTAGCTTGGGAGGGTAATCTCATTGATCAGATCAGCACTAGCTGTTGACAACAACATGTCTGTCTGCTGTGCAAGCTATCCTGATGTCAGCATCACTAAAGCGCTGCATATTTTCTTCATCATGTGTGTGCCTGTATTTAGGCAATTGAACTTGGCCATCCCCAGCTAGGGAGTCACCTGGGAGAAACCTTTTGGCTCAGGTGCAGCATGGGACTCAGGGACATGCACTTGCAGCAGAACTTGCTGCACCACATAATTTTCCCTGTATGTTCAGGCATGAACATGTACAGAAGTGGCTCTCTGCCCACTAGAAGTACTGTATTTAAATGTAGAGAGAAGCAGTGTAAAGCACCTAAGGGGTAGGATAAGAATGGCCTTCCAAATTACCAGACTAACTGCTGAAATTCCCACTTCTGCTAATGGTGACACTTTGCATCCTAGCCTGGGGCCTATCATCATGGGTCAGGGCACTGACTTCAGTGGAATATTTCGTCTTTCAAGCTTAACTTCAATTTTATTATGGTCAGTTAGCCATGTTCCCCTTTTGTGGGGAGAGTTGATGGTCTGAGCCTGAAAAGCAGTTTTCTGGGTGGAGCTACTGCAGAGAGGATCCATGTATGTTTCTCAGTTGCTTAAATTCATTCTAGGGTGGCGTAAGCATGTAAAAAATGATTGTTTCCATTTAAAACACTGAAAATTTTTGGCTTCATCTTCTGATTGTGTTCTCTTTAAAGAAGAAACATAAAGAAACAGAAAATTACGGGTGATGTTTCCAACAATACTCAATATCTAGCATTGCTCCCCCTGACATCAGTTACAAGATTCTAATGACTTATATAGAGATACAGTTTAGACAGTGATGAGTGCTACTGAAAATCCTGCCTTTAGGCCTTTCAGGGCTGGTTATGTCCTCCAGACACCAATCAAAAGAAGTATTTCAGTTAAAAACTGTAACAAAACTACTATATTACTTCTTGCTCCTATTTAGGAGGAAAACTCCTGAAATTAGTCTGTAAATTAATATAATGAAATTTTCTAGGTTAAAACTTGAATGCTAATCAGATAATTGAACTCCAAATTTGTACAGTCAACAGTTGGCTACAATTTCAGACAGGATTTGAAGGTTAAATTTCTTATTTTCATCACTATCGTTAAGAACAATAACAATCACGGATCTAATTCTCTTAGCCATATCATACACTTCCCTTTGACATAATAATCTCACCTCACAGCAATTTTATATACAATTTAAAAGTTAGGCTGAAATTATGATTCTTGTGCTGTGCAAACTTCCAGCCTATTCTATTATCAACCCTCTCTGCACCCTCCTACGGCATATTTAATTTGGTCTGTAATTCTGCAAAGGCTGTCAAAAGTTCCACTTGCGTTACTAGTTAGCACTATCAGTGCCCAGCAGTGAATGTTCCCAGGATGGAGGTCCCTCAACAACCTAACTTTCTGGCCTGGAAACTGCAAAAGTAGTATTCAATGAGGTATCAATGATAATATCTCAAATAACACAGTGAGAAGACTTTCCTGAGCATAGCACACTTTACTTCTTGACAGTTTTTTTTGATGATCACAAGTGAAAATTCTGTTCACGCATACATGGCTTTTCCATGGCGAGAATGAAGCTATGCTGAGGAAAAGTTATTGATGTGCCAGAGCACTACCACTACCTAGAGCATCCTACCAATATAGTTGATATTTTTGCTACTTCTGCAATGTGAATTCCGTCAATGCAATGTCTGTTTCTTGAGTGTTTTTACGCTACTGCAGTGCCAAACCAGCCATTTCAGCTTAATCACTTCTGAAGGAAGTTTGGGCAAGCAAAACCCCGTCTCCTCCCTTACTTTATAATGCACTTTGTTGCAAGTCATTCAGAACTTTGTCCCAACAAGTTGTGTAACCTGTGTGTTGTACTATTTGCCCCAGTTCCATCTTTTACCCAGTCCAACACAAAATAACTGTATAACTCTCAGATTTTTTGATAGGACCAGTTGCTGGCTCAGTCTGAAGTTATCCTGCAAGATATTGAAGCCACATGTTAAGGAAAGATGAGAAGATGAGAGATGGGTTGTGTAATTGCTCTTATCACCTTTCCAAATCAGGTAACAACACAACCTTCCCTTTCTCTCCAAGTTCCCATATTTCAGTCTAGTCAACAAAGTCTATTATTACCACGGCCAGACAAAAAAATGTGTGACACAAAGTGCAATGTAGCCACTTGGTATGTAACAAGATTTTCCTATTCTGGATGAGCTGTACTTGATGGTATAGTTTTTGCAGCATATGTTTATCAGAAATGCAGTTAAACAATATTGACTGCAAAGAGGCTGATACAGATAAGTGTGTCTTCCTCATTAACTGTCTGCTTTTAAAAGCATTTTTACCAAGAAAGGAAGAAGTGTTTCATTCAATATAGACTGGGAGCTTGCACCTTTTGCCATAAGAAAGACAGGAAAAACAATCTTCTGCAACTGAAAAACAAACCCACAGCTAGACTCATCTGTTAATTATTACACCAGAAAGATAACACATTCACCTATTTCACTTCTTGCCTCTCTCTGAAGGAAAATCTTATATATGAACACAGTGTTTTAATTTAATCATCGAAAATGTTTAGTGAAAGCTTTGCTGAACTCTGTGGAGTAGCAATACGCATGCATGTGCTTGTGGTTTTTTCTTTGTGATCATAATGCAGAACACTATCTATCTGTCTGTCTGTCTGTGTAAACATTACAGCAACATTTCCCTCCAGAGTGCAACAAAGAGTACCTGAAAAAGCTCATAAACCACCGTTCCCTCTTCAGCCTTTCTGATTTAACTTTTTTAGCTAACTCTTCTGGAGGTCCGAAAGAGAAGTGTAACACGTCTTGCCTGTTCATTCAAAGTCTAGTCAGTCAATTTTATAGCTATAAAAATAGCTTCAGATTTTCAGTTCACCCTAATCTTATGCACTATTTTTATTGCAACAGTCTCAGTTTTGTGTTCTCCATGTGAACACTGCAACTACAAGGGGCCCAACCTGCAACCCTGCTTACAGCAGGAGGCAGAGATCTCAGGGAAACCTGAAAGTGGCCCCACGTGTTCCCTCCCCCTCAGGTCACAGAAATGAAAATCAGCATAAGGCAAACCACAGTTGGGATGTGAATGTTCGCTGCTGAAAGCACATTAAACTCAAAGCATTTGGCTTAGTCAGTGCCTGGGTGGTTGTTTTTTTTCCCTTTGTGCACTGACATTTGACCCCTTTTATAATATGCACCTTGCACCACTGAAACCCAGTTAGTTATTTATTAAACTCAGGTACCAATGGCTGACTTGTACATGTCATGCTTTTAACTGCTTGGCGTTGCCTGTGCAAGGAGGAGAGGGGGTTGAAAGGCAGTCGTCTTTGCTGTGAAATTCTGTCATATCGGCAGAAAGGAGCTGCAAAGTGCAGCAAATTGTACCCGACCTCTGATCTAAGAAGTTTGTACAAACCTTTGAACCTCAGATTGAAACTGAGAAACAACATTCACAAGTACAAGGAAGAGATTTCCAGTACTCGTTACCTGTGTGCAGGGTTAATATTATAAATTAAAAAGAAAAAAAATGTTTAACCAAGGCAGGGACTCTCTCAGGAGGCACCATTCCTGTGCTGGGTTAATTCAAGACAATTTAAGCCTACTGTGATTACAGCTCAGTTAGAAATACCTAGGGTTTAGAAATGAAATTTTTGCCTGCTTCAGAAAAGGAGTGGGATTTGAGACAGATGTCATTTGAAATTCACTTTTTGTTGACCTTAACTGAGGTATTTTTTTCCTAAATGAAAAGCTGATGAAAGAAGACAAGTAACATTTGATTCAATATAATTTCTTCAGCAAAGAATGGAGCTGAAATGCAGAACTGAATAGGAATGATTAAAAAGAGTAGCAAAATGGCTCCTCCTTTGTTAACTTTATTTTTATCCTACACATTATCTAATCTCAGTTATACAGTGGGGATGTACACGAGAAACCCATGGAAAAATAATCAAACCAACAACATTACAACAGGCTCCTGATAGGCAGTCATATGGCCTTGTCTTGTTGAGCAGAAAGGACATGTTTTGAAGTTCTGTCAGATTAACCATCTTAATGTAATTAAAAACCTCTCTTGACTCTTTCAGACACTGGCAAGGTCTTTGGTTTGACATCATCAGCTAACACCAACATGCGCCACTGTGGACTGTTGAGTGCACAGGCCTTCAGAGATCAACTGCAGTAATATGACTGAAAAAGGTGCCCTTTCTGCAACCCAGCCTGCCAGGCCATGGAGCATTGCAAGGGATAGCAGCAATGTTTTGCTGTGACATCCCTCGCATGCTCTGAGCAATGGCTGTCATCCGTGTCAATCTTGGGTGTGCAAAGGGTGAGGGAGTGCTTTACACACACATTTTGATGCATGGCATCAATCCCACCTAGCTCAGGACAAGACACAACTATCACAACTTCTGCATATGCTCCACATGTGAATGGACAATTTCATCATTGATTTTAATCACAGAATCACACAGAATCACAGAATTGTTGGGGTTGGAAGGGACATCTGGAGCTCATCTTGTCCAACAATTGAACCTTACTCACAACAATTACATTTCTTTAAAAAAAAGGTTTTAAATTCAACTGATTTTATCTAGGTTGAAGTTCGAACTTCACTATTATTATCAGCACTGACCCCAATGAAGCAATAAATGAACAAATAATTAAATAAGGGTGAACAGTTTAATGTCACGTGTCCTATGTCATATACGAGCCTTAAATGTTTCGCATGCTGCTTAAGTAGAATATGAACAGAATCAGAACTTGATTTTCTTAAAATGCTATCAAATTTGCTGTATGTAGATGAGTTATATAGATTCATTTGTATTAATAATAATTGAACACATACCCTGCCTGCTCAACCTTTCTAGTCACCTTCAGTCTGTACCTAAAGCTGATAACCCACTTGTAAAGCATGATTTTATGTTAATTTCTTGAAAAAGTAGAACAAAATACGAGGCACCACAAACAGATGATGGCAGAGACAGACGGATTGAAAACATAATGTCAGACGATTGCAAATGGCTACCTTTCACTTCATTAATTTAACACAGTAGAAAAAATATCTCAGAGGCACCAGTTTATTTGCTTTCCTCTGTCTAAAATATCAGCCATTTAGTTTTCAGTTCTAACATTCACTTTGTTATTTGCTACACAAAGTCTTCTAGATATTCACATGTTGAGCTCATAGTTCAAGCTTAAAAGCAATTGCTTCCTTCTCAAACGACTCTTTAGGACCCTCTAAAGAACAGCAAAACCTGAACTCGAAACCTTGACAATGACATTCTTTTGGTCTCAAATCCCTGATAGATGAAAATCAGATAAAAAGCCCTAAAGAGCAAACAAGATTCCCTTACCTCTCCGGTCCCACGATCGAAGTGCGACAGGTTAAGAGGACTCACGCTTTTACCTGAGCAACCTTTCTTCCTAATGGCAAGAGCCGTGTAACCTGGTTATACAGTTTATGCATCTCTTTATTGGCCAGCGAGCGTTAGCCATTTAAATTCCTTGGGAGTCATTTGTTAAGGGCTCTTCGGCTGAGGCTAAGTGGGTGGGACGGGAGGGAGAGGGGATGTTAGCACTGCCAGACGCAGAGAGCACTCCAGAGCGGTTTGAAGATTAATAGAAAACCATCTTCAAGGAAGGGATCTTTGGAGGAGGGCTGGGTCCAGCCTTCAAGGAAGCGTAGGGAAGAGAAACCATGACATTTTTGCAAGAGGAGGAATCTGAAGAAGACGATTTCATTCAAAATTCAAAACTTGGAAAAAAGGGAGTGAAACATGTACAAACAACTCCTTCCTAGCACAAGGCGTTGTGCAAATAGCTTGAGTTACTCACAACAGATAAGATAAGGGCATATTTTGCTTGACAGCATGAGTTTTTTTCAGGGATTTTTTTTTCCTTTATATGCGCCTGGATAAATTATTTCAGGTTGTGCTGAATCAATTTACCTTTGGTTGTAGAAAAAAAATGGTCTGCAGCTTTTGCAGTTAGAGGTAGGTTTACCGATCTCATCAGTGACGGCATGGTAGGAATAACTCAGCCTGTGCCTTGTACCCCGCGTGCACGGTTCCAGCAGCAAACACGGAAACTCAAACGTGTTTGCTTGAAAGGAAAAAAAGAGCCTGGTGCAGAAGTAAAAGCACAGGGGTGGTAAAACATGATTCATGACAGCAGAAATGGTCTGTACATAACAACGGAGCATTAGGCCCCAGGAGCACTTAGGCAAAGCAAACAACACACCTTCTCGAGCAGCCAAGAGGAGGAACTGCACTGAAACACTCTTTGGATGATGGATTTGCCTGACTGGAGAGCAATGCGCATGACCAGCCAGCGGGAGAAGAGGGAGCAGGGCATGCCTTGGGAGACGGCTCACTTCTGAGAAAGAAGAAGGTGAAAAGCAAACATCATATTGCAGAAGCAAAACAGCTACAGCTTTTAGCCCTTTCCTAGTTGTTTTGGGCTTTGTGTTTGGGTTTTTTTCTGTTTATTTGTTTCTTTTTTTTCACTGGCAATAAACCTTCCTATCTTCCTTTTCATTTTTCCAAAAAGTAAATTTTGGTCCAAATCTCTGGCCAAGCAGCACACAGGCAACAACCTCAGGGCATCCCTGTGTGGAAGGAGAAATGTCTTAACCTTTCAGTGGCAAACTGTTCATGGGGGGAGGGGAGGGGTTCTGCAGAGGAAACAATGTCAGCATCTATTAGATGATCCTACATAATAATTTGTTTTTACCCACTGTGTGCTTTAATCTGGACACATAAAACCTAAAGATATCCCTGTACTGCAGAGTCAGAGGCTGGACAATAGAGAAGAGGGGTAAGAGAGTCAATGTGTATAGAGATAAGAGCTCCAAAACTAGAAGACTCCAAGTGAGAGACAGAAATGTGGAAGATGGTAAAGACTGGCAAAGTAAGCATCTTTGTGGTGGTTTCTGAGAGTGAACAGGAAGGATACATGTTCTACTTATACTGCAAACCCAAAGGGTGACTGCAACTGCTCTGTTCTGGCTTTTTATACTTGTTTATCCACAGTACTGTGGCCACAATGTGTTAGGCACTGTACAAACACACCTGCAGCCCAGATCGTGATCCCAGGATGCCTGTAGCCCAAGTCTACTGTGCAAGCCTTTCATCTTCAGAACTCCTCTCTGCAGATGTTAACTCATTAGCTACAAGAGCTGCAGTTGTCTTGTTATCTGCAGAGAAGGTAACTGCTGTGCAGGGAGGGAAACTGTAGCATGGAAATCTAGTGGTTTGCCCAAGACTGTGGAAGGAATCAGTCTCAAATCTGTGGATAAAATCTAAGAGGTTCTGCCAAAATCAGATCTATGTCTCAATCCCACTGATCTATATATAGGGAAGTGAGTATAAAATATTTCGCTAGTATAAGCTCACAAAATTCCCATCCACCAGCTTAACTGATTTTTTAAACTCAGTATCCTTCTCTTTACTTTAAATTTATCTGTTGGAAAACAAATTAAACCTTTAACCATAAGCATTGTAAAGTGAATCCTATGAGCTACAATTGTGCGTGTGCTTGAATACACAGGGAAGACTATTCTGGTGGTTTTGGGATGAAAAAGTGCCAATGCTAGTGAGCACACAGGCTCATTTTTAGAAGGCTCTTCAATACAGCATGTTAATTAGGATCACGTAGGGAGGCTGTTCAAACCCTTGACCTTCATTTTATACTTTCACTTTTAGTTCCAGCTTGTTATTAGTTTCCAAGTTACGCTCCCATTCCAGTGTAAAGCAATGAACATCAGCAGTTGAAGCTGCTGCAGGGTATTCTGAGGTGTTAGTATGGCCAACATGAGAATTTGAAAAAATACTATTTTTCCTGCAGGCTGTGTGTTTATAGGGAACTTCAGAAAACTGGGCAGAATTCTGAAAGTTGTCCCCCAGCTTTCCCTGGCGTTGGACACTTACTTCCCTTTGGCTTCAAACACACCATGCTCATGACAATTACATGACTTTTTATAAGCCTCTTTATGATGACTGGCATCCTTAGAGGAGTACATCTAAGTCAGAGTGGAAAAGTGTTAAGGGCAGAGCCACCTAAGCAGCAAGGAGGATGGATTCTGTACACACGTGTGCTCCTCTCCTAATACAACATCCACTGCTCTGGTGTAAGGATATAAACACGTTTTCTCCTAATGTACAGCTTGACTACAGTGATAATGAAGTGTCACTCTCTGTTACAATAATACCATAAATATTTAATTGGCTCCTATTTTTGACAATTGACAGCTAAGCAGAGGCTAAATCCTAAGAGCTGTGAAAGGGAATAGTGCAGAGAAGAGTCAATTCAGACCAGTCCATGCCTGTGTTTCCCACAGACCTTCCATTTCCTTTTATTTTTCCTGTAGTGGAATTACATGTGAAAGGTTTTTCCTAAATAATCATTCTACTGAATACAGTGATAGAAAGCCTGGAAATTTGAGGGGAAATATTGAGAAATACTAAAATGCCTGTCCAATGGGGACCTTCTCCCTGACTCAGAAAGGAGATGGTGAGCTAGCCCTTGACTGTGTTTCTTCTAGAAGCAGACGCACAGTCTGACCTCTGCTGATCAGGTACACTGGGCTTCTTGATGCAGTCACATGTAGTAGCAAAGCATTGGATCTGCTTTCTGAGATTTTTACAAAGATCAGCCCCAAATGCTTTGGGAGATCTAAAGGCTGACCACAGGCTCAGTATTTTACTGTGGTAGTGTCATTATCTGGATAAGAGTGAGGATTTTTCATGGTCATGGTAAGAAATAGGCTTTCAGAATGGCAGCTTAGCATTGTATCAGGCACATGAGCAAGAAAAAGGAGAAGGGAAAGTAAGAAGTGATTGGTAGGTTGGCTTTTATAGCTATTTTTGGTCTGCAGAAACTACTGAGAGATGGTAGTAGAATGAGAAGGGAATGTGCAAAGTAAAATTTTTAGTTGAAAGGATGCATGAATTTAAGAGTGACCTGCAAGTTCTCCAGTTTTAGTCTCAGTTTTCACAGTTTATCAGTATACTCACACATAAGCCCATCTTCAGCCAAAATACAGTCACAAAAAATAGGATCTCATATTGTAACAGGGAGCCCTTTCTTTCTTTTATCTCTTTCCCTTCTCTTTTTAACAAAACTACTTCATGTTTGGTGGAACAGGTTCCCAAATGTTTGTAGAACCATTTTATTGCCTATTTGAATGTTTTAAGGAACAACACCACTTTATTTAAATGAATAACATGTTATTTTATACCTGTTATTACACAACGTGAGTTAATACAGCACAGTTTGTAATTTCCTGACTTTCTTATGATACTGCAGACCAAAACCTGGGGACATCCTTCAGAGAACCCACAGTCTGTAACAGGTACCATAACACTTCTGGATTTATTTTTCAGTGGATAGCATGCAACAAACACATATAATTGTATGTCTCAAAATAGATGCACTGTATCATCTCAAGAGATTTTCAGAGGTATTCAGGTAGACACTTGGAGACAACAGCTTTCAAGTACTCTCACACCAAAGCCCTTTCAATGCATAACCTACGTCAGTGCTCTGACCTTTCTTTATCTTGCCACATCAGAAAGGATTCCCAGTAAACACCCTTGCAAGGGTGGATTCCCCTTCTGCTTTGCCAGCCCCAGGCACATCCTTCACCCCAGCATAGAGAGAAAAAATTCACAGCCCAGAAGGTGAAATGCCACAAGGGGGAAATTTGGGCAAGGACACCTTGGGCTTTCCTCTTCTGTTTTTTAAACTTAGGCGTCTCTGGTTCATGGGCAGTGAGAGTTGCCCTGATACCCTCAACAGTCACTAGACAAAGATTTTGTTTTATTTTCATTGAACACTTGAGTTATCATTCTTCAATAAAAGTCAGCACAGAGGATCAGCCTGGTGAGTAGGCTCAGTTTTCCCATGTGCAGTTTTGTGCTTTCATTTAAACCTGAAAGCAGGTTTTAGGTTCCAAAATATAAGCAGACAGATACTGAACAACCCAATGGAGTACAATAGATTTTAATTAGCACATTAAAAAAAAAAAAAAAAAAAAA